>JAODAL010074781.1:0-14242 GCA_025379985.1 Phyllomedusa bahiana
TCATGCAGCAAGAAATGGGAACCATGGTGCGGACAATGGGGGAACAGGGTGCCCCGGGGCTGCCCCCGAGGAGGGAAAGGTCCATGCCCCCTGCATGGCGCACAAGTTTCAATCTGGTTGGGGAAAAGGTTCCTGAATAGTTTGATAAATTGCGTTGGCTATCGCGACAAAAACGATAGTCCTATAGTCGGCCCGCTATCAAAAGTTTTTTCGAAAATGAGCATCGATTATGAGCGATGACCATTAAATTTCAAGGAAAAGCAAAAACCAAACCTTTCATTTTACCCCCAAAACAAGGCGGGGAGAATTTGAAATTAACATCCACAACAGAAAATTTGGATACGGCTAAAATCTTGGGGCAACACACTTAGGTTTATAAAATCACAAAAAAAAAACACAGACCCTTTTCACAAACCCGGGTTTTTGTACCACACCTGACCCTTAAACCTGCATCCCCAAAAAAATTAAAAATTCCCCAAAAGGCAGAAAGGTTTTTGAACCATCATTTTACGGGGAACTGGCATTAAAAAACCCGGCCGGGGCCCACACATGAGCCCCAAACCTGGTAAACCCCCCAAAAAAAAAGTCCCGGAAAAAAGGGATCTTTAAAACCCCACCTTTTTAAAAATTCACGGGACTTTGGACTATACCTTTTCCCCCGGCCACAGCAAAAGCCCGGGGGCCGTAGAACAGGGGGGTGCGGTGAAAACCCCGGGCTGGCGTCCTTCATCTTTTAACACGGGGGAATTTCCAAACCCTCAGACCTCGACCCCTTTTTTTCACAGGAAAAATTTCCAAACCCCGGGGGTACCCTTTAAAAATTTCTGGACGAAAAATTTTTAAAGACATTGCCAGGCAAGGTGTGCTCCACCCCCTACCAAACTTAAGGGCGCCCAGCAAATTTCCACCCTTATCGCACACCCCCTTTTCCCCTGGCAAAAGGGTTCTTGTCACCCACCAGCACTCGGCCCCTCTTTTGCTTAAGCCGCCCAAACAACTCCGAACGGGTTTTGTGGACGGCCCCTCCAAGGGCAGATTAATTTCAACACGGCCTGGTGTTTTGGGGCCCAACGTGAGGGCCCCCAAAGGGGAAACCCTTGGGGGGAAAGAGCCCTCCCACCCTTTCCCCGCGGTTTTTTAAGAGCGTGCGCCGAGCCTGAGAGCCACCGTCCCCCCCCCGAGACATCCACCCAG
Source organism: Phyllomedusa bahiana (assembly GCA_025379985.1). Classification (NCBI taxonomy): domain Eukaryota; kingdom Metazoa; phylum Chordata; class Amphibia; order Anura; family Hylidae; genus Phyllomedusa; species Phyllomedusa bahiana. Next base: position 1,195 of record JAODAL010074781.1, read on the forward strand.
CCCACCCGGAGCTGTCACAAAAGATATACCCGGGCCCTTTGGGCCGCTTAAATAGTCCATGTGTCGGTTTTTGGGGAAAATGGACTTTTTTCCCCCCACAGATGCAGACAAACCCCCTTTAAAATTTTTGATGACACGGGCTGGCCCCCGGGCGGGACGGCTATTTCTGGCAAAGAAAAGCCCGCCCGGCATCTTGGGATTGGGGCAGGGGGGGTGGCCATGACGTGGGGGAACCCATCTGTGGGCCCACCAGACGGAAAAAGGGAACATTTTCCCCAAAGGCCCCAAAAAACCTGGCAATGGGCCCCCATTCAGGCTTTTTGGCTTTGGGATTTTTGGGGTTTAAAAAGGTTTTTTTCTGCTCCCCCAAAAAGGGGACAGAAGGCTGGGGGGGCCTAGACTGGCCCCCTGTAAAGGGGTTTCAGGGCGTCAAACTGGGGGGAAGGATAAGAGGGTACGATGGGTCCTCTGGTGGTGCTGGTGGTACCACTCAGGGGAATAAATGCGACGGTGGAGGCTGAAGCGGAGGCTGATTCCCTAAATCAATACTCTGAGAGAACAAGGTCAGCTGAGGAACGCTTGGTGGTGGTGGAGGAGGAGTAGGCTGAGACAGAGGGTGTGACAGTGAGTTGGAGCCCGGCAACGGTCTGGCCTTTTTTGGCCAGATTTTTTCCCCTCCATTTCAACACATCGCATTCGCTGCATGTGACTAGACATGTTGTGGTGTTAACCACTTAAGGTTCTTCAGCTCTACTATGCGTTGTACGGCAAAGGCGGCAAATGACATCGCTCTGGCGTGAATGAGAGGCTTTGCTCAAAGAAAGGCCCAGAGAGCTTGAGAGGTCCTGATTACCTTTTTTGACCGGTCGATACAAGCGAGGAGCGGGATTTGCGTTTGACCGTGGCTGGGGTAATAATATCAGCGTACTTCTGCTGCGACCGCCCTCTTCCCTTTTTTGTGCGGAACCCTATTGACACTACCCCATCAATCTTCCACCTCGTCCACTGAGATGAAGCGCCTTCGCAAGCAAATACTTGCGGAAAAAGACCAGGATGGATCTCGCATGTCGTCATCATCATCAACACAGGTGACGTTTGGTCCGTCCTAACTTTCTGCATCCCAGAAGCGCGGGCTACAAGCAAGGGGCAATCTGCAAGGCGTTGCCGACCGAGCCCGTATTTTTTGCCGATTGACCGGCTTCCTTCACCTCCTCTGATGGCAATTTCAAAAAGGGTTAACTGGGCATCAAGCAGACTAATCATCCTCTTGATCATTTTTTATTCTTTTTTTTTTTTTTTTTTTTAACATGCCCTTATCTGTCCCAACCCAAATTTGTCCATCAAGAGGTCTTCAGACAATGGATTATACACAGGGGTGGTACACGAGTGGACATTTGGGCTGCTTCATGTTGGAACGGATGCTGATGATGCTGATGACACATTGTGGCTGTGAACAGCAGGAAGAGGAAGGTACAGACAGACTAGATGCAGGTTGCATTAACCACTGAAGGACAGAGTTTGCGACGATGTTCGTTACTTAGATTCACAGGGCCTCTGACTCCAGCGATGACAGGCCTGACGTTCCTAGCAACTGACGATACGCTGGCTATGGCGTGTTGTCGCCAGCAATGGAAGGACTACCTTCTCCTCGTACCTCTACTCCCTCCTTTGCTACCCCCCCTCTTTGCTCGATTACCACCTGCATTTCGCTCCATGTTTACAGAAATATAAAAAATTTGAGAAGGTAACTGGAATAGTTTTGGAAAGTCCCTCTTATTAAAAGACGCAAATCACAGCTATTCTCAAATCCCTCATAATGAAAACAAAATTGTCTGATTCAAATTTAACTGCAAGGTGTCTATCAAACCTATCTGGACTGGCAAAAGTCAAAAAACACGTATGCGTTTATGTTGTTGGTATAATAAAGGGTATTTTTAGCACCTTTCATTCACCTGTGGTTGAGAATAAATTTGTCTGTTTAAGATTTTACGTATGATGCACGCTCAATGAAACAATGCTTGGGTGTGCAAAAGGTCAAAAACACATAAATGTTATGTTTTTGGTATAATAGACATATTTCTTTTGCACCTTTCAATCACCTGTGGTGAATATAGAATTGCGACTGTTTTAAGATTACCGTAGATGCAGCGTCAATGAACAATAGCAGGGTGTGCAAAAGTCAAAAAACACAGTACTGTTATGTTTTGATATAATAAACGTATTTTTTTTTTGCACCTTTTCAATTCACTGTGGTGGAATATAGAATTGCTGTTTTAAGATTTACGTAGAACTGCGTCAATGAACAATGCTGGTGTGCGGCAAAAGTCAAAAAAATACGTAACTTATGTTTTGGTATAATAAAACTGTATTTTTTTGCACCTTTCAATTCACCTGTCTGGTGAATATAGAAATGCTTTTTTTAAAGATTTACGTAAAGCTGCGTCAATGGAACAATGCTGGGTGCGCAAAAGTCAAAAAACACTAACTGTGATTTTTTGGTGTAATAAACGATATTTTTTTTGCACCTTCATTCACCTGTGGTGCAATATAGAATTGCTGTTTTTTACAAGATTTCGTAGAATGCTGCGTCAATGAACAAATGCTGGGGTGCAAAATACAAAAAACACGTAATCTGTTTATGTTTCTGGTATATAATAAACCAATATTCTTTGCACCTTTCAATTCACCTGTAGTGAATCCATAGAATTGCTGTTTTAAGAATTACGTAGATGCTGCGTCATGAACATTGCGGGTGTACAAAAGTCAAAAACCACGTAAACTGTTATGTTTGATATAATAAACGGTATTATTTTGCACCTATTCAATTCACCTGTGGTGAATTAGAAATATGCTGTTTTAAGATTTACGTAGATGCTGCGTCAATTGAACCAAATGAAATGGGTGCGCAAACGTAAAATACACGTAACAGTTTATTTTTGGTAAATAAAATGGTATTTTTTGCACCTTTCAATTCACCTTGGTGATATAGAATTGCCTGTTTAAGATTTACGTAAAGTTCTGCGTCAATGAAACACTGCTGGGTGCGCAAAAAGTCAACAAAATCAAGTAACGGTTAATGTTTAGGTATAAAAAACGATATTTTTTTGCACCATTCAATTCCACCTGTGGTGGAATATAGAATTGCAGTTTTAAGATTTACGTAGATGCTTAGCGTCATGAACAATGCTGGGTTGCAAAAAGACCCAAAAAACACAAACTGTTATGTTTTGGTGTATAATAAAACAATAAATTTTATGCACCATCAATTCACACTGTGTGAAATAAGAATTTGCTAATTTATTAAGATTTATGTAGATGCAGCGTCAAGAAAGCAATCTTGTGTGTGCAAAAAGTCAAAACGAACAACGTAACTGTTTATTTTTGATATAATAAACGTATTTTTGCAGCTTTCAATTCACCTGTGTGAATATAGAATCTGCTGTTTAAGATTTACCGTAGATGCAAGGCTTCAATTAACAATGCTGGGTGATTGCAAAAGTAAAAAACACGTAACTGTTATGTTTTAGGTATAATATACAATATTTTTTGCACCTTTCAATTCACCACAGTAGGTGAAACCTATGAATTGCTGTTTTAAGATTTACTAGATGCTGCGTCAATGAACAATGCTGGGTTGCCAAAGACAAAAACACGTAACTGTTATGTTGATAATAATAAACGAATTCTTTTCACCTTCAATTCACCTGTGGTGAATATTAGAATTGCTGTTTATAAGATTTAACGTAGATGGCTTGCGTCAAAGAACAATGCTGGTGCGCAAAAGTAAAAAAAACTTAACTGTTATGTTTTTGGTATAATAAACGTTAATATTTTTGCACCTTTCAATCACCTGTGGTAGTGAATATAGAATTGCTGTTTATAAAGGATTTACGTAACGAGGCAGCGTCAAATGAACAATGCTGGGAGCGCAAAAACAGTCACACACACCCTTTAACTGTTATTTTTTGGGTGAAATAAACAATATTTTTTGCACCTTTCAATCCTACAACTGTGTGAATATGAAAATTGAGCTGTTTTTAAGATTTACGTAGATGCTTTGCGTCATGAACAATGCTGAGGTGTGCAAAAGTCAAAAAACACGTAACTGTATTTGTTTTGGTATAATAAACAATATTTTTTGCACCTTTCAATCACCTGTGGTGAAATATAACTGCATGTTTATTAAGATTTACGTAGATGCTGCGTCAATGAACAATGCTGGGTGTGTCAAAAGTCAAAAAACACGTAAACTGTTATGTTTTTTATTTGATATAATAAACGTATTTTTTGCATCTCACCGTTATCATTCACCAGTGGTGAATATAGAAATTGCTGTTTTAAGATTAACGGTAGATGCTCTGCGTCAATGAACAATGGCTGGTGCGCAAACAAGTAAAAAAAACCCGTAACTGTTTTATGTTTTGGTATAATAAACGGTATTTTTTTGCACCTTCTCAATTCACCCTGTGGTGAATACATAGAATTGCTGTTTTAAAATCTTACGAAAAGGCTAGCTTCAATAGAACAATGCTGGGTGCGCAAAAGTCAAAAAACAACGTAAACTGTTATGTTATTGGTATAATAAACGCTATTTTTTGCCACCTTTCAATTCACACTGTGGTGAATATAGAATTGCTGTTTTAAGATTACGGTAGATGCCAGCGTCAATGAACAATGCTGGGTGTGCAAAAGTCAAAAAACAACATAACTGTTATGTTTTGGTATAATAAAACAATATTTTTGCAGCTTTCAATTCACCTGTGGTGAATATAGGGAATTGCCTGTTTCTCAGACATTACGTAGATTGCTTGCATCAATGAACATGCTGGTGTTGCAAAAGTCAAAAAACACGTAACTGTTATGGTTTTGATATAATAAACGGTATTTTTTTGCACCATTCAATTCACCTGTGGTGAATATAGAATTGCTGTTTAAGAGATTTACAGTAGATGCTGCGAAAATGAACAATGCTCGGGTGGCGCAAAGTCAAAAAAAACACGGTAACTGTGATGTTTTCGTAATATACACGTAATTTTTGGCACCACAACCTTGTGCTGTACTACAAGATTGCGTGGATTGTAAATCTTAACTCAAGGTGGATATATCAACAGTCACAGGTGTAATGGTAAAATTGAAAATAACACCTAATCTGAAAATGTATACTGATAAATAAAAGTGAGTTGTTGCAGCTAAGAAAGAGACCTGTAGTTAATAGAAATGATGTTGTATCCAATATAAGTTCAGGGATGCCCAATATCCAGGAATATTTCATAGCAAACTGTTAATAATAAAGTATATGACCACAACAATGTCTACACTTACAGTCTTTCTTGGTGAACTTTATCCAGTGTTCTTATAGATAGAGCTTGTTCTGTGTTCGCCCGCGGCCCCCCCCCCCCCCCCGCTCCCACCGCCGTGAATTTACAGGGTAGATGCTGCTTTAAATTCTCCTAGCTAACTACATAAAATCTTCAAATCTCTTAATCTAACTAAATTGAAAGGGATCACAGCTAATAGTAGAGGTTCTCATGTGCAGAAATAGACTACTTTATCGCTAACTGTTTGGCCACAGGCAGAGAGCAGGTCCTAACCCAATGAGACGCAGAGAGACACTGACGGCTGGAAAACAGGAAACGCTGTTCTATTTAAAACGAGTCATGTGATTTTCCAGCAATCGCACCATACAACATCCCATCCATGACGTCGCCAACACACATCTCACCATGCTCTAGTTTCTGTAATCTGATTTGCTGGGCCGCCAAAATTACAGGAAGCGCCGAAAAAGGCACGATCTTAATAGATGATGCCAATTTTTACCTTAATTATCGCTATGATCTGGAATCTTCGATCACCATAAAACCTAGCCGATTATCAACTTTGTCGATAAATATCGCTCAACACTAAATCCTGAAGTCTTCCACAGATCTTCTAAAGATTCTGAAAATGCCAGGAAACTGTGCAATGCACTATCATCCATTCCACAATAGCCAGGAACACCCACCTCGAGTTGCAGCGCAGATCTCGGCCTCCCCAACACACACTGAATATGCAATGTTTCACCCCTAGGAATTCCAACTGCACATGTTGGACCGACATCTGTATAATCAGAGAAAGCCCAGAACAATTTTTATCTTGATGAATCTAGGCGGACAGGAGTACTCCCCCTGGAACAGATGTCAGAGTGGCAGCTCATGCGTGACACCATGCCGTTTGTTGAGGTCCATTCGAGAGGCACTTTTATTAGTCAGTCGCGCAGGGACTACGGATGAATAACGTCATTCCACTGCTACATGTCCTGGAACAGATGCAGAAAAATCTGTCCTGCGGCGAGGGACTGGAGACGAGGCGACTACATCTCGCCGGCCACTAATGAGTCCGGTAGGGGACTGAAATGGGAGGAGGAGGAGGAGGAGGACATTGGAGCAGAAGGCATTTTCTGGATGAAATGAGTGGATGTTTCTACCCAGGCGTGACAAGAGAGCAGGAGCAGCTTGAGGAGGTAGATGGAGATGCAGGAAGACGAGGCAGATGACCCGCAAGCACCGAGGCAGTATAGCAGTGAGATGTAGACAGGGAGCCCCTCGAGTCCCTTTGTGCATAGGCCCGCAACATCGCTGTGCTAAGTGAAACATAGCCGAATAGTCAGCATCCGGCAGAGGGAAGTCTTCTGCTCTCCACCTAATGACCCTCGGCTACCGTCCAAAATGGGAGCCTTTTTCCCAGCTATTGAGAGTGGAGGACAAACTCAAATACTATAGGTAAATCTCCATAGTTCTAGTCTTGGGCCGCTGCCTATGAGCGTCATAGACGTCCCACCTCTGACCGTCTGACCGGGGGTTCCTCAGCGCTCACTACTTACTGCCGCAGGCTGGGGTGGAGAGTGGGGGGGTGCTGGGGACGGATGTGGGTGGGGTAGGAGCGTAACCAGCTCCATAGCAGTAACCAAAGTCTGGAGTCACTGATGAGCACTTCCTTCACGCCAGCCAAGTGATGAGGGCAGTCGCCAGCAACAGCAGTATACCTGGAGCAGTCCCTGAACCAACAGGTGGTGGCCTACTTGGATCAGCACTCTGCCACCACCAGATAGAAGATCCTGCTGAGTACTGGGGCAGTCAAACTGGATGTGTGGCCGCAACTGCCGAGTTTGCAGTTGGAAGAAGCTGTCCTGGCCCGGCAATTGTGTGGCATCAGAGCCCTCGTGTTCAGTGCGGCGGGGGACCATCCGTTACCCCCATAGGAGAACCCGCATGTCCACGGGAAATGTGGAAAGACTGACCTTTGTCAAGATGAATCTGGCGTGGATCGGTCAGGATTCCTCACACCAATGCCTTGCAGGGCGTCAGACTACTCCTCAGCCATGGATGCTCACGCCAAACTGTGAGAAATGAGTTTGGGTTTCAAACTACCTGCCTCAAGACCACTATTCTGAGACCGCCACCCGCCTGATGCCACACACTGCTGCAGTGTTCTCCATCTGATCCACCAACCATCTTTTACAGGGACTGGGATGGCCACGACCCACCTCCACACTCGTCACTGTCCACTCTATACTCATGCTGCTGCTTGCTGTTGCTGGTGCCCGTGACATCCACACTGTGTCATGTGCCACTAACCCGCCCCCATGCTTTTGCTACTACTGCCGCCGTCACCTATTCCGACTCTGTGTCATTGTGCCACTCTGTGGCCTACTCTGTTTTGCCACCTCCAGAATGTGATTGGTGTCACTCTGACTGAACCTCATATGCTGCTGCTCGCAGTGGCCCCTCCCCCCCCCCCCCACACTGATCATTGGTGCCATCTCCTGTGGCCTGACTTCCTGTTTTTTGCCACCGTCCAGAATGTGATTTGTGTCACTGACTGACCTCATGCTAGCTGCTTGCCGAGTGCCCTCCACACTGTGTCATTGTGCCACTCAATGGCCTACTCCTGTTTTTTGAGCCACCTCCAGAATGACATTGTTCCACTGCCCCGACTCATGGCTGCTACTACTCGTGAACCTTCACACTTTGTCATTGTGCCACTCAGTGGCCTACTCAATTTTTTGCCACCATTCCGAGAATGTCATTGTGGCACTCGCCTGCACCTCATGCAGCTGCTGTCGTGACCTCCCACACTGTGTCATTGTGCCACTCTGTGGCCTACTCCAGTTTTTTGTCACCTCCAGAATGTCATTGTGACACTGGCCTGACCTCATGCTGTCTTGCTATGGCTGAGCTGTCGTGAACCTCCATTCTCTGTCCATTGTGCCACTCTGTGGACTACACCTGTTTTTGGCCACCTCCAGAATGTCAATTGTGCAAGTCTGACCCACATACTGCTGCTGTGACTGCGTCGTGCACCTCCACACTGTGTCCATTGTGCCACTCGTGGCCTACTCTGTGTTTTGCCCGAACCTCCAGATTGATTGTGTCACTGACTTAATTACCTCATGCTGATCTGCTGCCCGTGCCCATCCACACCTGTGTCATTGTGCCACTCTGTGGCCTACTCCTGTTTTAGCCACCTCCAAATGTCATTGTTGCCACATGGCCTGACCTCATGGCTGCTGCTGTCGTGACCTCCACACTGTGTCAGATGTGCTACTCTGTGGCCAACTCCTCCTATTTTAGTCACCCTCCAGAATGTCATTGGTGGCCAGTGCCTGACCTCCAGCTGCTGCTGTGGCTGCATTCGTTGACCTCCACTCTCTGTCCATCTTGTGCCACTCTTGTGACTCTACCCTGTTTTTGCCACCCTCCAGAATGTCATTGTGCCACTGTCTGACCTCATGCTGCTGCTGTGGCCTGCTTGCCCGTAACACTACATCCTGTTGTCATTGGTGCCAGCTCCGCTGTGGCCTATTACTGTTTTGTCCACCTCCAGAATGTCATAGTCCACACTCATACCTAATGCTGCTGTGGCAGCCGCCATCTCCTCCACACTCTGTCACTAGTTGCCAAAACCCTTGAGCTCTCAGCTTGTTTTATCCAGCTTTTTCGCTGACATGACATATCAGAGCAACATTCCCCGCTTGAGTTTTTTGTCAGTTTTTGCCTCGTAAGTGGCCCAGTGAATTTTTTATAGTGAAGCATCCTAAAGCGGCGGCAGTCATCTGCGTGTCATACTAAAACACAACATTGTATGAAGACACAACACCAAGCTCCCTCTGACCTATTTAAGCATGGCACAACGTTCTCTACAGCACTCTGCAGGCTCTATGCACCTGGAAATAGCTGTTTTTTTTCCGCGATTTCCGTAGCCGAAGTAATTCAGACCGAAACGAATTTGTCGTAAAATTTCGGCGAAGTGACCGAACACAATTTTTGAAGTAAATATCGCCCGATCTCTAGTTATAGTTTGCCAAAGAACATATTGATTGGCCTAAAGAGAAGTGACACAACATTTTATGGACAGATGAGAACAAAAGTGTTCTCATTGGGTCTACAGGCCACAGATAGTTTGTGAGACGACCCATAAACATTGAATTCAAGCCACAGTACACTGTGAAGACTTGAAAACATGGTGGTGCAAGCATAATGACTTGGGGACATCTCTCATTTCTCATTTATTGCATACCAGACACGGTGGACCAGTTTGATTATATAACAATACTAGAATAGGTTATGTTGCCTTATGATGAAGAAGACATTCCCTTAAAATGGGTTTTTCAGCCGAACAATGACACCAAACACACCAACACACCTCCTTAGGTTACCAAATCAAACCTGTCAATCGATGTTAATAAGTATGGGCCAGCCCAATCCCCAGACTTCAATCCAATTGAGAATTTGTGGAGCGACATCAAAAATGTGTTTTTGATGCAAAACCTAAAAATGTAAATCAACTGTGGAATGTAGTACAGTCTGCTTGGGCTGAAATACCTGTTTTCAGGTTCCAGACTTTAGTTGACTCTATGCCGCAAAGATAGGTTCAGAAATAAAGGTTACACAACTAAATATTAGTTCAGTGATCTACAGAAAAGCTAAATATGGGAGCACATTTCAGTTGGATAAAGAAAATTCACACACTGCTATATTTTGAACAGCCTATTATTACATTTGATTCATTTTCAATGTATAATTTGATGTTTTGATCATGTTTTTATTTGGATGTGAATTGTGCAGTACTACCATGAGGCCTTTGAGCATAATGACAAACACATAAATGCTGTTATGAAGCTGTTTCGCATTTGTTTGAAACACACTGGTATTATTTTGCACATAACTGTATTTGTTCTTGACTATATAAGTGAGCACATGTCTGTTCCTTGAAAGGTGTAAATCCAGCACCAAGAAGTATAAGTAAAATCTTCACATTTCATTTGAGTAAAATATGAACCAGCTTGCACACGTAACAGCAAAGGTCCAAACACAATGCCCTTAATCATCTGTCCCTGTGATTAGGGGTTTCTATGCTCCACTTTGTTGCTTGTGTTGATGGTGTTGTTCTTTTTAGTACCAGTTCAGCTCTGATTATTAAAGACTAATGTGGTCCTTAAAACATTAGAAAGTCCAATATTTAGTAAGTTATGACATTTTGACATCCTCACCAACAGTATGTAGTATATAGACACATTTTATCATGGCTTTTTCAGGCTTTCTTTACTCAACAGCTAAGGAATAAATTTGGCCAGTACAGCACACTGACTCATAAGACATATAATATTGCAACATTATGCAGCTGGCAATATAACAGATTACTACCCCAAGATATACTATAGTTGGGAATAATGTTTGTACTAGCAAACAGAAATGTTATGAATAAGCAGAAAAAACAGTCATCGTGGTCCTATTGATATAGTAGACAAGTCAAACCAGAGAAAAGAAGGAACACAGAAATTGGGCGCACAACCAAGATCAATGAATATATTTAACATGAATCTTTATTAGATACCAAAAAACACCCATAAAAATAAAAATAAAAACAAATAAAAAGTCAAAACAGCTGAAATATATCACAAGGTATGTAGAAAGTATACTAACATATCTAATCCCGGTAAAGTATAATTTCACAAAAAAATCTGTCTATCTATCTATAAATGATGACACTGTGGAGGATAGTAGTGGACCCCGGCGCACTCAGCAAGAATCGGGCGTCCACATGCAATGTAATAATAATATTAATACTATTCTGTATCAAATTTAAATCCAAATATATTCAAACAGTCTGCATCGTACCAATCAAAAATTCAAGCATCCCCCCCTATTAGAATATACAGAATTAACACAGCACTTAAACACATACAACTACTTAATTATGCATAAAGCCTCACGGAACAAACAGGACCCCGACAGAATCAAACCCGTAAAAACGATCAAACAACATGCATTCGGACACCCAACGCTTTCATGCTGTAACCCCGCTACTCCCATGAACAGGATCTGTCCTGAAGAAGCGCGGGTTACCGCGTAAACGCGGCGACCGTTCACCTTATTTTTATCGTTTAACTGTTTTAATTTGTCGGGCCGTAAGGTCCGATAGCTTTAGAATAAAATTTTGATGGTTTTAATTATACCATTGCCTGAGACGCCGATTTTGCTGAGTGCGCCGGGTCCACTACTATCCTCCACAGGGATATCCACTGTACTTCTTGCCAGGTTCATTACAGGACCGGGATATTTTTTCGGACCAAGGCAGCCGTGCAGAGGGCGACGGAAAAAACAGCCCTTCAAACGTATTCGAGTGTTGTGCTCTCCATTGCACAACTCCATATGGTGAGCTCATTACTTGCTTATTTATTTTTTCTTTTTAAAGGTTTTATACTATTGTGTGCCCCCTCCTGTTTTTTCTCCTTTTCTCTATAAATGATGTCATATATACACACTGCTTCTGTGTGTAACATCATAGGAAAGTCTGAAGAAATCAGCCAAGATATCAGGAAGAGAATTGTGGACTTGCACAGGTCTGGATCATCCTTGGTTGCAATTTCCAGATACCTGAAGGTGCCTCGTTCATCTGTACAAACAATTATATGCAAGTACAAACAAGATGGGAATGTCCAACCATCAGGAAGGAGAAGGGTTCTGTGTTTTAGAGATGACCATCCTTTGGTCCGAAATGTGCATATCAACCAAAGAACAAAAGCAATAGATCTTGTGGAGATGTTGGAGGAAGCTGGTAAGATTACGTCACTTTCCACAGTGAAACGAGTACTTTATCAACATGGGCTGAAAGGCCACTCTGCCAGGAAGAAGCCACTACTCTAAAATAAATACAGAAAAGCCAGATTAATGTTTGCAAATGCACACAGGAACAAAGACCTACATTTTTGGAGACATGTCCTATGGTCTGATGAAACTAAAATTTAACTGTTTCGCTATAATGACTATCATTACATTTGGAGGAAAAGGGAGAAGCTTGGAAGCCTCAAAACAACATCCCATAGTGAAACTCGGGGATGGCATCATCATGTTCTAGAGTTGTTTTGATGCAGGAGGGACTGTTAAAGCTTGGGAAGAAATGGGTCTTCCAAATGAACAATGACCCAAAGTATACTGCCAAACTGGTTACAAAGTGGATTAAGGTTAACCAAGTCAGTGTTTTGGAGTGTCCATCACAAAGCCCTGATCTCAATCCTGTTTAAAATTCCTACCAACTAGTGTGAGAAGTTTGTGGAAAGATATCCAAAATGTTTGACCCAAGTCATACAGTTTAAGGGCAATGCTACCAAATACTAATTAAATATATGTAAACTTTTGACTTTGCAGAAAGTAATAAAAATGCCTTAATTCTCTCTCTCTCATTATTTTGGCATTTGGCAAATATAAATAATGTTGGTAATCCTAATTAACCTAAAACAAGTAAGGTTTATTCTGATTTCATGTTAGATAGAGAGAAAAACAGACATATGTGTCTTTTTATATAGTGTAGTTAAACTTCTGGTTTCAACTGCAAAAAAATAGTTCAGTCACAATAATACACAATAGATGTTATGCAATAATAGGAACAAAAAATATATAGAAGCTAAATTGAGATTGATGATAAAGAAACAAGCATAAATAAAATATAAAGAAGATATCCTGTAGATTGTAAGCCCTCGCGCAGGGACCTCTTTCCCTTCCCGACCAGG
>JAODAL010074782.1:0-14242 GCA_025379985.1 Phyllomedusa bahiana
CTACCCGGGTTTGAGTCAATAATAAATGTATTTCATATATTTCGGTCTATCTATATCACTATAAAGACTGATGGTAGTACGGAGAGACTTACATAAAATAGACCGTGGCATAATAGTATACTAAAAATACAGACAGCTATATACAGAGAACAGAGCAATATTTCATCTTATTGTTATATTAACTAAATTTCTTTAAAAACATACATTTCAGTGGAGAAGTTCTTTAAAGGAAACCTGTCACAGTGACCATGCTACCTTATCTGCTGGAAGTATGTTATGGAGCAGAAAAAGGTAAGCAGATTTCTGTATAGTTTTGGAGTGAAATATTCAGAATAAGGGCGCATCCCCAAGGCATAGGACAAATACCGGCCAGTTTGCCGGCCGGTATTTGTCCTGTTTTGCGCCTTTCCCCACGGCCGCGCAGGGGGGGAAAGCTTTTCTCCGCGATGAGCGGAGAAAAGCCCTCCACATTGAGAAGCACAGAGTCCGTCCGGTTTTCGGATGGAATATGGTGCTTGCTCAATGTTTTTTGAGCGGACCGCGGGCGGCAAAACCGCCCGACGGAAAACCCGTGCAGTGGGGACTGCTGCATGGGTTTTCCATAGAGCACCATTGTGCTCATTTTCGGCCGGTTTTTCAGGCGGTCTGAAAAACTGCAAACCGGCTGAAAAACCGACCGAAAACCCGTGTCGTGGGGACATGCCCTAACTTGTAATGTATTTTACTGCTCATTCTGGGTTAAGGAGTCCAGTTGGCAGTTTTACCAGAAAGTGACATCTTTCTTATATGAGTGCACATACAGAGATAGTTGTCAATCACTGATAGAACCGCCTACTGGACTCCTTAGCCCAGAATAAACAGTAAAATAAATGAATAAATTACAAGTTCCACAGAATCTTTCCCTACAAAACTATGTATCATTCTGTTTGCCTCCACCTGCTTTATAATGTGATGCCAGCAGATCAAATAGCATGTTCAGTGTGTCAGGTGGCCTTTAACGTTTCTACATTGAAGGTACATTTATAGACACTTTCTTATTAAACCTCTGTAGCATTGTCAAACATTGTTATAAAGAATTATATCATTATTTCATTGGAACATTTTATTCCTATTAGCTTGACCAATGCAAAATAAAATAATCAAGCCACAGAATATGGTCCATAAAATTTTTAAAATGAGGTTTCAGGGTTTTTGGAGCAGTTGTTGCCTTGATGTAAATTTTATTACGTGGCAGTTGTCAACAATATAAGATTTACATTTTTAAGCCAACACAAATGTAGAGAAATGTTCCTCTAATTTCCACCATCTGCTTCCATTTCCCCATACATTTCGGCTTTGTTTTATGTATGTTTTACCTTTCTTGTATGCATTGCATGTGCACAGTGTCTTTAAGTCGATTCCAAAATAGTTCCCGCTTGTGTATAGAATAAAAAAATTAAAAATACTTTGGCTTTTGGGGACTTTCCAGTGATAATTTTATTTTTTATCACGAGTAGTGTTGCGGGAGTCAGGGTAAGTTCAAGCTTTAGGGAGACATAAACCAAAGGGCCCTTATGACACAGCCATAATATGGTTCTGTTTTATATGGTGGCATCTACATTGAACTGTGTATGTATGGAGGTATAGTCCAATAGATGTTGTCAGATTAATAATTTGTTGGCAGTTTCTGAGAGGTTAAAGGGAATGTGTCATCAAAAAATAAAATAATTTTTTATGCCCCATTTTTATGTTAAACCGTTTTTTAAATTTTTGGGTTTGTTTTTTTTTTAATTTTTTATATCTTTTTAAAATATTTTTTAAATAATTCTTAAGTTTTTGCAGTTTTCACTTTGGCCCTGGGCCTTGTTTTGACTTTTTTCAGAGTCAGAAAGTGCTTTACAGTAGCTTATGCACATGGAACTTAAGACTGACTCATCCCCAAATTTACTTTATAGGGGAAAATTTCCTAGTCTGCTCTATGACCTGGGGAAGAAATCAATGGCAGGGGGTGAAAGAGGAACTGTGACTATTCCTTTTGTGGACGGTGAATCCTTGTTCAGGGCCCCCCAAAAGAAATTTCAGGGCCCCATACAGCTGAAGCACCCGGGCCCCCCCCCGGGTTTAAACCCCCCCCCCCACAAAACCCATCGCCCCCCCCCCAGCAAAAAAAAAAGGGCCCCTAGGGAAAAAAAATTTTGCGCCCTTTTTAAACCCACATTAAAAAACAGTGTGCAAAAAAAAAAACTGTTTTGTGTAGCCCAAATAGAAAGTGATTCACACATCTGTCGTCCACACACCCATAACACAGGGCTAAATGGGCTCCACCCAAATCCCCCCCACCACCCCCCCTACAATATCCCCCCCCCCCCAAACATAAAATATCCCCCCTCCCCCCACAAAACAATACCCCCCTTTCCACCCCCCTTTAAAAATATCCCCCTCCACCCCATCCCAATATCCCCCTCCACCCCCACATACAATATCCCCCTCCCCCCAAATAAAAAAACCCCCTCCACCCCACATACAATTTTCTCCCTCCCCCCACATAAAAAATCCCCCCTCCCCCCCCCCCAAACTTTTTTAAAAAAAAAAAAAATTTTAAATTTCCCCCCCCCCTCCCCACATACAATATCCCCCCCCCCCCCAACATACAATATCCCCCTCCATTTTTTCCCTTGGTCACCCCCTCCACCCCCTTCTAAAATAAACCCCCAGCAAGAAAGTAATTTGTCCCTTCCAACACCAGCTCAGGTATAACCTCCCAAACCACCGCCACATGGGGACCACTTTAAGGGGGTCAAAAACCCCAGCTCAGGTAAAACCCTACAACCCGCCACAAGAGCCCACATGAGGTCAGACCCAGTCATATTTAACCAAACATCACCCCCACAAAAGGGGACCACATAGGGGCCAACACCACTCAGGTAAAAACCCTAAAACACCGCCACATAGAGGTCAGACACCAGCTAAAGGGCCCACATCACATTACAGGGAATACAGCATGATCCAATTTAGAAGCAAAATAACCCCTGAAATCAGGAACTACCGGAAGTCAATCTGAGGAGTCTTCTCTTCTCTCGAGTCGTTCTTATTCCCATTTCTTCTTCATCCGTTCCACACCCCCAAATGAGGATTTTCCCCCGGCCCCAACAACTCACCCCGCGGGAAATTACAAAAAAATATCAAAAGAACCCTTTAAATTTTTCCCGGGTTTTCTTTACCTTTTCCCACCTTTTGTACAAACTTTCCCGGGGGTGGGAGAGGGGGTTAAACCCTTAAACTTAGAGGCCTAGTACCCAAAGGGGTTGGGGGTGGGGAGGAAACCCCCCCCCCCTGGAGAAAATGCTACAGCTAGGGGCTCCCCCCTAAAAATTAAATTACCAGGTATTTTAGGAAAAAATGGGAAAGGTCCCCGGGTAATTAAAAAGGGCCCCCTTTTGGGTAGGTAAAACCCCGCCGGTTTAATTTGGGTTAGGCCACCCAGGTGGGGTTGGTGGGTACCTACCAGGAGCCCCCTTTATTTTGGTGGGCCCGGGGTCAGGGCCCCCCTTTAGAGGTTAGGTGGAGTCGGGCCCCCCTTTTAAATTTAGGTGGAGTCAGGGCCCCTCCTTTAGAGGTTAGGTGGATTTAAAGGGCCCCCCTTTAGAGGTTAGGGGGGGAGTCGGGGCCCTCCTTTAAGGTTAGGTAGAGTAAAGGGGCCCCCCTTTAAGAGGTTAGGTAGAGTCGGGCCCCCCCTCCTTTAGAGGTTAGGTAAGTCAGGGCCCCCCTTTAGGGGTTTTAGGTAGAGTCGGGGCCCCCCTTTTAGATGTTAGGCACCCCGGGCCCCCCCTTTTTTTTATAGGCAGGGGCCGGGGACCCCCTTTAGAGATAGGCACCCGCCAGGGGAACCCCCCTTTTTAGTGTTTGGGCCCAGTCGGGGCCCCCCTTTAGTGATGGGCAGCCCCAAAGGGCCCCCCTTTTAAATGATGGGGCGGGCCCCGGGGCCCCCCTTTTGGTAAATAAGCAGTGAAAAGGGGGCCCCCCCCCTTTAGAGTGGGCAGTCCAGGGCCCCCCTTTTAGTATCAGCAATTTCCCGGGGACCCCCTTTAGAGATAGGCAGGGGCCAGGGCCCCCCCCTTTAGTGATAGGCAGTCAGGGCCCACTTTTGATGGGCCCCAGTCGGGGCCCCCTTTATTTGATGGCAGCGCCAGGGACCCCCTTTAGATAGGCAGCAGTGCCCGCATATATTAAAAAAAAAAAAATTCTTTCACTTACCTGACCCCTGGGGTTCCCCTGCCGCTCCGAGCTGCCCCGGCCCCTGCCCCCCCTTTGCATAGGCGGCGCGGGGGAAAGGACGTCCCCGCGCCCCCTACTTTCAGC
Source organism: Phyllomedusa bahiana (assembly GCA_025379985.1). Classification (NCBI taxonomy): domain Eukaryota; kingdom Metazoa; phylum Chordata; class Amphibia; order Anura; family Hylidae; genus Phyllomedusa; species Phyllomedusa bahiana. The sequence continues at coordinate 4,339 of JAODAL010074782.1, forward strand.
AGTAGGGGCCGGCGCCTGGCAGGCTGGGGGGCCTAATCCCTTTTCAGCCTGCCGGGGGTCAGGGGAGCGCAGCGCTAGTGGCGCTGCACTCCCCTTTACAAACCCCGCACCCCCGGGGGTCGGGGACATTAGTCCCAGCTCCCGGGCCCTTTTCTGGGCGCTCGGGAAGCAGGGCCCCGGGGGTGCAGAACCCGGGTGCCCCGGCTGGGCCCCGGGGAGGGGACGGCACGCCTCCAGGGCCCACATCGGCTTGGGCCCAAAACTGTGGGCCAGGCGGAGCCCGGTTTTGGCTGGGCCCCGCCGCCGGCCCCCCTTGCCTTTAGGGAAAAAGGGGGCCCAATTTTCCGCGGGCCCCCCCTTTTTCCACCGGGCCCCATAAAGGGGGGTACCGGGGTGTACCCCCTGTATGGGGGGCCCCCCCCTGGTTTTTCTATTCACATGGTGTCTCCCTTTTAGTTTTAACCCCCTTTGTGTTTTTAATGAGCAGACAAAATGAGAATCTTTTTTGTACAGAACAGGAAAAGGGGAGACATTATTAGGCCCTTTGTGGCCCAAAAGGGGGGCTACAGGACTTAAAGGGGATTTGGGCCCCCAAAAAACCCAAATACTGACCCCCGTTCAGTAAGAGAGCAAGATGTCCCAAAAAAACCCCGTGAGGCCCTGAAGCTGCAGGGGGGAGGAGGGGGAGGGGAGGGGGGAGTGAGGAAAACCCAAAAAGGGGCGTTTTCAAAACTTTAAATGAACTAATAAAAAAGTTTCAAAAAGTGGATTTTAATACACAAGACACAGAGGGCCCCAGAAAGGGACTTTTCAAAGAAACCTTATCGCTAAGCAAACTTATGTAATTTAAAAAAAATCACGGGAGCAAGGGCACAGAGACGACACAGGAAAACACAGCCCGAGCACAGAGCCTGGCCCTAACGGGTCCCGGGGCATGTTCACTTTAAATAATCAAACTTTAAAAATTGTGAATTTTTGTATACAAAAGAGAAAAAACCCCATTCTAAACACAGATTGGGAAAACTTCTTCATAAAATAAACAGGGAAACTAATAACACTACAGCTAGTTTTTTCTGTATACAAAATAAAAATATTTCTACCCGGTGCCTTTAAAAAAACCATTCAACTGCCTGTCATCAGATAAGAAGTGATTCACGACGCGGCCTTTCAGATCCCGGGGCGTGACTAGGGGGAAGCTTTGTGGTAAAACCAAAGGGGGGGGAGGAAAAGCTGTAGCTTCAGGGGTTTTCAAATTTTTTTTTAAAACATTAAATTTTGGAAAAAATGATTAAAAAACCCATTTTTGGGGGGTTCCCCCGTCAACATTTTCCTTTGGTTTCCAAAAACCCCCTTTTTGGGAAATTTTTAAAAAATATTGAAAAATATGAGGAAAATTTTTTTTTTAAAGTTAACCAAAAATTTTTTAAAAAAAGTGTTTTAAAAAAAAAAATGTGAGGGTTTTAAAAAATAAGTAAAATTTTTCATTACACATTCCCTTTAATTCCAAGATATGAACCAATAAAGGGGTGCACTTTCCCGTTTTTTTCCCCAAAAAAGACCAAAAAGGCTAGGTTAACATCTTCGTTGTTACTAACAGTTTTCTGTTCTTTAATAGGAACAGAAATCTGAAAGAAACAGCAAATTTCCAGATCTTTTTACATAACAAAAAAACCAATGGTGCTCCAAAAAACCCCCTTGGGCTAAAAACGGAGTCACTGGGTTTTTTTGATAAGTGTCAGTCCCTTTTAATGGAAAAAAAAGGGATGGCCGCTGCCCTATTTTTTCCTTTTTTTCTGAAGAAATCTGAGATGGAGGCTCCTAGCAGAACCCTGATGTATGTCTAACTTCTTATGTATGTCTGTTATATGGCTAATTTTATGTTTTCTTTAGAAATCCTTTATACGGAAGGGAAGGGTTTCCCATCCAAAGCAGGTCACTTCCCCGGTTTTCCCCACCCCTAAAAGGCTGTATCGGTGACAAAAGATGTGTAAGGAGCAGGGGGAAAGCGAGTTTAGATCACTGGCGGGAGAGGGGCAGAGGCTGGGAGCAGGCAAAAAAAATAAAACAGGTCACTTTTTAGAAGGCAGGCAGTCGGGAAGGGAGGGAAAAAATCCAAAAGCATGGATTCTGATATCAGGAAACAAAACACGGGTAATAGCACAAAACTAGTTAAAAAAACCCCCAAACCCAAAAAATCTATATGGGGGTGTAGGAGGAATTACCTAATAAAGGGTCCCCATGGGCCATGACAGGACATCAGCAGTGTGCTGGCCCTTTCAATTTCAAGGAGCCAGCGTGCGCCCTAGGGAAAAGGTATGCACGCCAGCCAGAAGCAGAGGATGGCAGCAATGATTACAGGCCAGAACAGGGCGCACAGACTCGAGCGCGTCCGCCACTTAAGCCCCTCCTTCTTTGCTGAAGAACTTGCAGATCAGGTTAGGGGGCATTTAATGGGGTTTTCCAGGGTTTCCCAAGATATTTCTTTACACCCGAATCCCTTCATGTCTACCAGGTTATAAGTCTTCCCTCTCAGATGCTTCACCGAAAGAATTTCTTGACCTCGTAGTTGTTGTTAGATTCTGTTTCTGTAGGAGACATCATGGTATTCTGAGAGAAGCGGTTGAGGATCAGAGGTTTGAGAAGGGAGACTTGGAACAAATTCAGGATCCTCATAGATGGAGGAAGACAGAGCTTATAGCAGACCCAAATTTTTTTGACAAAGGGGCTGGGGAAAAAACCTAATAAAAATTAAAACTGGAAATTTTTTAGGTTTAAAATATTTGCAGATAGCCACACCTTATCTCCAGAACAGAACACAGGAGGAGATCCGCGTTTCTTATCCACAGAAGTCTCGGTCTGAGAAGCTGCTTGGAGGAGCAATTGCTGGGTATCTTGCCAGACTCGAGATATTTCCGGAACTTGGGAAAAAAAACCCCCCGGGAAAATCCGGGGAGTAGGGAAAGGGGGAGAGGAGGGAAGGGATGTCAGCCCAAGGTCAAAGGTCGGCCCCAAAATTGGGCCCTTTAAAAAAGATGGGACCCAAAAAAAGTTCCCGGGGGACCTTTGGTTTCATTCCTTGAGGATAGTAGACAGAAGAGAAGTCCAACCTGGCCTGCAGCCGGGAACAGAGTGCACGGCAAAACTTGGAGACAAATTTAACCCCTTGATCAGACACAATAGGGAGAGGGAGCTCATAGATACAGAATATGGAATATACAGAGAATGGAAGAAATGGGAGGCAAGCTACGGGGCAGTAGGCAGACTTAGAAGAGGTACAAAGTGAGACATCCTGGAAAAATATCAGTGACCACACAAATGGCTGTACAATTAGAGCAGTGGTGTATCCATAATAAATTCCATAGCAATAGGGTCCAGGGTATCTCAGGTATAAGCAAGCAACCCGCAGGGTTTGAGATGAGAAGTTTTTTTTTTGGGCACAAACAGAAAAAGCGAGAATGAATTCTTTGACATCTTTAACAATATTAGGCCACCAATAGATCCATAAAGATTTTCTAATTCCCGGAAGAACAGCTAGCTTGGTCGAGAGACCCCATTTAAGAATGGGGTCAATCAACCAAGTTTTCCCTGGAGGGATCCATTGGAAGTTGATGGGAGCTATGGTAATCAGACATTTCGGGGGAACGATGTGCCTGGTTTTCTAACATATTACAAGAAAAGCCATATATCTGATGAAGGTCCCATATAGGGCCGAAAACATTTATGAATCTGGCTAAGGATTTTTGGAGAATAAAGGCTATAATTTTATGATATATTGTGTGTGGGTATTTACATAATGAAGTCAGAACAGGTGTTGTGGCAAACTCAGCTTTAAGACGGGCAAAGGCTTCTTTTGATCAATGCGGCCAGAATTAAGGTTTACGTTTTTTCTTGGTTAAAGCCAATATAGGCGCCACCAGGGTGGAGAAGTGGGAAATAAATTGACTATAGTAATTTGCAAACCCCAGGAAGTGTTGAATAGCCCAAAGTCCAACAGGTCACAGCCATTGAAGAACAGCAGACCATTTTGCAGGATCCATCTGCAGACCTTTATCCGAGATGATGTACCCGAGGAATAGAGAAATAGTCTGTTCAAATACGCATTTCTCAAGTTCGGCATAAAGGGGGTGACTTTGTAGACTTAGGTTTAAAAGAGATTAAGATGTCATCAAAATAGACTACAGTGCAACACAACTATTGCAAACAATGCCGTATATTAGTAGTGCACACGTAGTTGTCCCAGCTGTTGGGAGTACCTTGCTTAGACTCCCCTGTATAAACCCCAAAAATACACGAAAACTTTTGGATAAACATATACTTTACTTCAATTTTTTGGATAGGTCTAAAAAGACATAGTTTTATGACAACCCTTTTGGCAATGAAAAACATATAAAATACTTTGGCTTATTTTGCTGTACAACACTCCTTTAGGAGTTTAAAAGATAGTCCCCCCTATAACTGTTGGAGCCGTCATGCTGGGATGCAGCCATGCCGCCATTAAAGACGCGGGCTGTCCGGAAGGACGCCTTCCTTTCCAAGCATCCAATTCAAATCGGGATGCTGGATAAAAACCTTTTTGTTCATATTGGAGTGCTTCACTTCTCCAAACCCAGAGAAAACCCTCCTGCACCGATCATACAGTGCGAGGGAAAATATTCAGACCCCTTTTACATTTTTTCCTCTTGTTTTATTGCAGCATTTTGTAAGATCCAAAAAATTATTTTTTTTTTTTCATTAAGTACACTCTCATCCCCTCTTGAAAAAAAAAAAAACAGAAATGTAGATATTTTTACAAAAAATTTTAAAAAAAAAAACTGAAATACACAGGTCTTAAAAATTCAGACCCTTTGCTCAGTATTGAGTAAGGGACCCTTTTGAGCTGACAGTCATAGTCTTCTTGGATGATGCAACAAGTTTTTCACACCTGGATCTGTGGATCCTCTGCCATTCTTCCTTTCAGATCCCCTCCCCGTTCCCTCAGGTTGGGTGGTGGACGTTGGTGGGGACAATCATTTTCAAGTCTCTCCCGAATGTCAATTGGGGTTTTGGTCAGGGTCTGGCTGGCCAGTCAAAAAAGGTCACAGAGTTGTTCGAAGCCCCCTTTGTTATTTTTTCTGTGTGCTTAAAGTCATTGTTGGAAGGAACCTTCGGCCCCGTCTGGGTCCGAGCGCCCTTTAGGGGTTTTTTTATTTGGATATCTCGTACTTTTCCGGGAATTTCATTTCCTTCAATTGCAACAGTCCCTTTTTTGTCCCCGGGAAACTGAAAAAAACCCCCATTATGGGGGGTGTTTTTTCCACCAAAAAAAGTTTCACGTTGGGGTTGTATTGGGGGAGGTGAAAAAGCATGCCTGGTTTTCTCCACATATACCGCTTACAATTAACCCAAAATGTTCAATTTTCGCTCATCAACCAGAGAATCTTTTTTCTCAGTCTGGGAGCCCCTTCATTTGTTTTTTTTCAAATGTATGGGGGCTTTCTTATGTTTTGCATGGGAGAGGCTTCTTACCGCACTTGCCCTAAAGCCCCGAGGGTGGAGGGCTGCAGGATAGTTACTTTTAAAACTTTCTCCCATCCCTCTGATCTTTGGAGCTCAGCCACAGTGATCTTGGGGTTCTTTTTACCCCCTCTCCCCAAGGCTCTTCCCCCCAAAATCGCTTAGTTTGGCTGGACGGCCAGGTAAAGGAAGAGTTGTGTTATCCCAAATTTCTTCCTTTTAAGGATTATGGAGGCCTGTGCTTTGGAACATTGAGTGTGCAGAAATTCTTTTGTAATTGGCCAGGTTGTGCCTTGCCAAAAATTCTGTTTAACCCTTGGCAGTTCCTTTAGACCTAAATGATTCTCAGTGCCTAATGCACGGAGCGGGGAGGTCTTATAAAAAGGGGTGTGCCTTTCCCAAATCAAGCCCAATCAAAAAACCAGTGGACTCCAAGAAGGGTTAGAACCATATAAGGGGAGGATCAGAAGGAAAGGGACAGAATTTGGGTTTTAAATATAGTCTACAGCAAAGGGGGTCTAAATTTTTTTAAGACCATTGATATTTCAGTTTTTCTTGTTTAATAATTTGCAAAAGTATCTAATTTCTTTTTTTCCTTTCAAGATGGGCAAGTGTGCATTTTTGAGCAAAAAATTTACTTTTTTGATTTACCAAATGGCTGCAATAAAACAAAGAGTAACAATTTCAAGGGGCCTGTTTACTTTCCCTACACCTGTATTTTTCCATGAATTGAATTTGAACAGCACCCGGGTGGTAAGGGGGGGAAACTTTCCTTTTTTTTATTTTTTCTTATGAATTTTTTTTACAAATAAGTGGTTTTTGTGCGGATTTGCATCAAAAAACTGTCGGATTTCGGGCCCGGGCCCTACTACATTGAAAGTTCTAGAAAACTGCCGTGTTCTGGGGGGTTTTTAGAACTTGTTCAAGAACTTTTGGTTTGGAAATCCGACAATAGAAAACCGAGTGTGTAGCTACAGCTGGATTTTCTACTGCGTCCATGGGGACAAGTTAACAGTCAGATTTTTTTCGGATTCGAAATACTGAAACCGTTTAAAATTGTCCAAATCAGGCTTGGAGTCATGGCCTAAAGATTTATTTAACAGTAATATGATGAATGTGGTACCCCTAACAAACTATATGTAAGCATTATGAAAATTGGTAAATATAGACGTGTTTGGTTTTCACCCCAGAGAAAAGCCCCGGTAGAGCAAATAATGTAAGATGGACCCCGGACAGGGATAGATACGTGTTTGTCAGTGACTCACACTTTTTGCAATGCGTTTAAAACCACCAGTAATATTGCCTACTATGCTCTATGCCAAGATCGTGCCAGTTTATATATCATTGTAACAACCCACGTTCGGTGCTTTTCAGAGAAAAAAGCCTGGTTGTGTTTTTTTGAAAAAGACTGTGCCCCAAGGTATTGCGTGTGATCTTTCAAAACACCATCAGCCCACGGGGTTAAAGGAAAACCCTGTCATTTAGGTTATGCTCCCCTTTGCTAAAGACAGAAAGCTAGTGACAGTATGCGTTTGGGGCCCATGTGTTCCTTTTTCGTAAATGCATAGTTTTAGAAATTTAATCCTTCATGACAGCCGTCTAAAAATATGGCTTTCACTTTTTTTCCCCACCTTCCAAGAGCCTAATTTTTTTTTTTTTTCCCCTCTAAAAAGAATATAGGTTTTTTTTATTAGCGGGGACAAGATGTACTTTAAAATTTTGTCATTGACCATACCCAAAACTTCAGGGGAAATGAAAAAAAAAATTTTAAATGGTTAGTACGGTAAATAAAAATCAAAAAATTTTCTATTTCTAAAAAGTGCGCCACATGCCATTTTCTAAAACCAATAACTTTTTTTGTACTTTCCCTAGGGAGTGATGATATGCATTTTTTTGTGGGAGAAGTACATTTCATTGGTAACTTTTTTGTGATAGACTTTTTATTAAAATTTTTGGGGTAGAAATTTCCCCCAAAAAAAAATCTATTTTGGTTTTTTAAAATCTTTTTCTTTAGGTGTTTAGCATTGGCATAAATGTGTTATAGTTAAATAGATAGGTTTTTTACAAATGCAGCAATAACAATCTTATTAACTTTTTTATATTTTAAAGGGGTTTTGAATTTTTAAATACCTTTTATTAACTTTTTACAAAAAAAATTTTTTTTTATTTAACAGTAATCCCTTTAGATACTTGACCATAGGGCCCCGCAATAATCCTTATACTCTTCTGCATTGTATAAACAATACAAAAAGTGTTTAAAGAGGGGATTTCTGTGCCCCTTTCTGGAGTAGGAAGCAATGTAAGTAAACATGGTGGTAATGAAACCCTTTTGTAATAGCACAAAGGTGCTGGAGAGGAGAGGATAGAGTGTTTTTTACTCAGCCTTGTCCGGTGGCATTCTCACCAACCTAATGCTGCTTGGGTACGGGGGGGTTTTACAATAAAATGGGGGGGGTCTGCAGTTGTGTGATGTTCTTACCCCTGGGCACACTCCATGATGATGGTTGTATTCCCCCTTCGGGGTTTTGGGATTTTTTTTAGGTGCAGGAAAGCAAATGAAGGGTTTAAAATTTTAAAAACCTGACTTGTCCTTTTATTTAAAGTGAGTTGTTAAAAAACAGAATTTATCAATCTATTGGTTCAATCTTTTCGTTGCTCAAACCCAAGCAGCAGGAATCATCCCACTAAAATTCACATGAAGTCTCTTTGGGTTTTTACTTAGCTGAAGGAGTTTTTCGAATATAACCCCCGGAGAACGGGAACCGCTATTTTCTTTAAACCAGCATGGACTATAAGGAAATACTTTTTTAGTGAGGGGCCAAGGCACTTTCTGGGGATCATTGAGCAGCTTTCCAGGGCTTGAAGATTTTTGCACTTTTAAATTCATGGCATCCCAATACTGATGGTTGCCTTTTTTTCTCAAAGTTTTATTCTCAGGGAATCTTGCCTGGGAAATGTACTTGGGCTTGACAGCTACAGTTGATAGGTACCCGGGCCTAGGGGTTAAGTCAAATTCTCCTGTCTGTGGGAATTATCTTGTAGAACTGATAAGTTTCCCCCTTTGAACCCTCTCTGTAGACACTAAACAATTACACTAGACCCAATGAAACCCCTTTCCCCCTTTCAAACCCTTTCCCCTCTGGAAAATATAGAAACCCCCTCTTTTGTGCTGGGGGGAATTTTAAAACAATAAAATTTTCCTCACAGTGATTTTCGGGTTCTTATCCAAAATGACTTAACTAACATTCTTGGGCATAATCACTAAAAATTTTCATACAAGGTCATAACCCATTCTTAAGATCCCAAAATGAAGTGGAAAAATTAAACCAAAGTTGAGTCTTCATCAGCATCATAAAAAATGCAGCCCCCATAAAAAAAAACACACAGTGCAATTACTAAAAATTTAAAAGTGAAGTAATTGTAATGTCCCTAAAGGGTTAACGGGTGTATAAAGGGTTTATCCTTTACATTACATACACCCCTTTTTAACCTTGTCATCCACAAAGTAACCAAACAGCAACACTTTCATGAGTTTTCCTAGAAAATAGGTTAGAGGTAAAGTCTCTAGTGCAAAAATCAATTTTTTCATTATAAGAATTTTAAAAAAACCTTTTCTGGTCAAACCCTATAAAACTCTTTTTAAAGCACCTATTATAAAATTCTTATCTATACATATCCCATAACTATATCTTAGTGGAGATAATGAGACATGGCTGGACGAGAGCTGATGGGCCTTTTAAATTTCAGGGTTACTGTCACGTCAAGGGAAGTGCAATGAGCCCCGACTAGAACCCAGCCCCCTGTCCCCGCCCCTTGCTGCTGCCCTAGGCGCAGACGGCAACTGGGGACAGTCCCTGGGCTGCAAAGGTGGGGCCCTTTAGAAGAGAATTCAGACATCCCGGGTCGGGAACGCCAAACCACAAATCAGAACCCGAGGGTAAACTAAACAAGGCGAGGTCAAAAACCCAAAGGGGGCGAGTCAAAAAAAGAACAAGCCAGGGCAGGAGAAGAGGCCGAGTTTAGGTACACAGATAAGAAAAAAACAAAATACAGAAGTAACACAAGGTAGCCAGAAATATACAGGCGCTGCACTCAGCCTTCAGGGAGTTTAAAAGGGATTCCTGGGTACCCCCCCCTGCAGTTTTATTGGGCGGGCCTCCAGGTTTTTCCCCTAGGCTGAGCGCACGCCCTGTCGGAGGGCGGGCGTTCGGGCCCAATTTACGAGCTGCAGCAGATGCGTATCAAAATGGGGTGCTGACAGCTGCTGCAGCCTGTAGATCCCTGCAGCCCGAGCACAACTTTGCCTGACAATTACAATCTATTTAAGGGATCGTAAAGCGGAAGGGGGGAGGTGTATGGCTCTATTTTAAAATCCGTCTGAAACCAACACGTGGGAAGAATAGGTACAGGT
>JAODAL010074783.1:0-14241 GCA_025379985.1 Phyllomedusa bahiana
TGGGGTTTCTGGGCCAATTAAAAAAAAAAAAACTTACCAGGGTGGAACTTTACGACTGAAAGACGTATGCTTAGAATGTATCTGAACTCGTGAAGCAGGGGCGTCGCTAGGCAGATTTTATTCGGGCTCGGCCCCGAATAAAACCCCTGTGCCCCGAGTTCTCCCGGCTCCAGGCCTCTGCGCTGGGCCTGGAGCCCGACTGGCTCTTCAGCTGCATGGGCGTCCGCTTTACGCACACACAGCTGAGGGCTACTGCGGGGCCAAGAGCGAGCGCTCCCTGCCCCGCAGACAGTGTCGGACCCGCGAGGTCCACACCGCGAGCTGCCGGGTCCTCACAGCGCTGAGGACCCGCCGCGGCCCCGTGCGCCTCAGCCGCAGCGTCGCGATGACATAAACGTCATCGCGACGCTGCCTGTCCTCGGGCGCACAGCGCGTCATAGGCCGTGCGCCCGAGGAGCTGCCGGAGGAGCGCGGGCTGAAGATGACGGAGTTAAGGTGAGTATTAATGTTGTTATTTTTATAGCGTTTACCTGCCTCAGTGCCCCTATATACTGCCTGTGCCCCTATAATCCTGCCTGTGGCCCCCATAAACACTGCATTGCCCCTATAATGCCTGCCTGTGCCCCCATATCTGCCTGGCCCCATATATACTGCCTGCCTGTGGCCCCCATATACTGCCTGTGCCCCTATAATGCCTGCCTGTGGCCCCCATATGCTGCCTGTGCCCTTTTATACCTGCCTGTGGCCCCCATATACTGCCTGTGCCCCCATATACTGCCTGTGCCCCCATATACTGCCTGTGGCCCCCATATCCCTGCCTGTGGCCCCCATATACCTGCCTGTGGCCCCCATATACTGCCTGTGCCCCCATATACCTGCCTGTGGCCCCCCTATACCTGCCTGTGACCCCCATATACTGCCTGTGCCCCCATATACGGCCTGTGGCCCCCATATACCTGCCTGTGGCCCCCATATACTGCCTCAGTGCCCCCATATACTGCCTCAGTGCCACCCTATATACCTGCCTGTGGCCCCATATACTGCCTGTGCCCCCTATATAACTGCCTGTTGCCCAATATAACCGCCTGTGGCCACCTATATACTGCCCTCAGTGCCCCAATATACTGCCTGTGGCCCCATATACTGCTCATTGACCCTATATACCTCTGTGCCCCTATCCCCTGTCCCCCTTATAACTGCCTTGCCCCCTATACCTCCTGTGGCCCCTAATATACTGCCTCAGGCCCCTATACACTTGCCTAGTGCTCCTTATATACCTGCCTCAGTGCATCCTATATACGCCTCAGTGCCCTATATTCTGCCTCATGCCCCCTTATACTGCGCTGTGACCCCCATATACCTGCCTGTGGCCCCATATCCCTGCCTGTGGGCCCCATAAACTGCCTTCAGTGCCCCTATATACCTAACTGAGGGGACTGCTAAATACCTAAAATTAAGGAGTTGCTGGAAATGTGAGGATTCTAAATATTTGTGTCCAAATCCTCAGGACGAGTATTGGCCGGAGCAATCAGCATGAAGTTGAACCGGATGGAGAAAGAATAGGGAAAGTGAACGACGTCTGATCAAAAAGACGTCTCCGGTGAGTTACTAAATGTAATCAGCAGGTAAACACTTATATGTCTGCAGAGTCTACATACAACTATATCTACCACTATATGGCCCCTGTAGGCGGGGTATATGTAATCAGAGCCTGTGTACCATCTGTGTCACATGTGGGGTCGCGTTCGGTCCAGGTCTGCAGGATATTTGAGCCTTAAGTAGTAATAGTTTTGGTCTTGGTTTGTAGAGTGTTTTTTTAGTCACAATCACGTTTCTGGTAATTTGCTCCATGTATCGGTGGATTATGTTGTGACTGTTTTAGGGGTATTGTCATATGAAGGTGAGAAGTTTCTGAAAAAAGTAAATTTGGTCATTTGTGATTTTTACTGTATCAGTGACTGCTGAGAGATGACGGGATCTGTGGTGGGATGTGCAGAAAATTAGTGACAGGAACAGAAGTGTTTTCTCTGTAAAAAAACAACCGCAGTTCACAATTAGGTGGAAAACACAAAGGTCCGAGCCCCAGATGTTTTATACCCTAGCAACGCCCTGCTACGTGTATTCCCTGTGTAAGACAATCATTATGAAAAGTTTAAAGAGGATAAGGCCCAATACTGACCCTTGGGTACCCCACTAGTAAACAGCGATCCAGTCTGAGTATGAACCGTTAATTACTACACTTTGTTTTCTTCTGTTATGAGCCCAGGTTACCTTTACCACTTGCCACGTTTACCCACCAGTCAAGTCTTTCTCATTTTATTTACCACCTTTTATGTGCGCACCGTATAATGCTTAGAAAAATCTAGATATATGACATCCATGGCCTCACCCCGATCCATCTGCACGACTTCCTCATAAGAAGTGATGAGATAGTCTGACAGGACCGACCTTCATGAACCTGGCTGGAACGCGTTATACATTTATTTTCAGGAGATACTCCAGGATAGCATCTCTGAGAAAACCTTCAAACTTTTACCTACCAACAGAGTTAAGCTAACTTTGACTATAGTTTCCTGGATCACTTTTTGACCCCTTTTGAATATTGGCACCACATTGCTAGGTCGCCATCCTTTGGACATACCCCCGTTATTAGACAGTCCATGAATATTACGAATAGGGCCTCTCTATGAACATCACTTAACTCCTCTTAGGACACGTGGGGTGGTATGCCATCTGGACCTGGGGATTTGTCTAATTTAATCTTCTAAGACGGAGCTGCACTTCTCCTGGGTTAGACAAGAACATTCAGTTGATTTACCACATCTCTTCTGTTCAACAGAAGTCATCCTCCTCGGTAAATACAGTGGAGAAAAAAGTGTTTAATACGTTTTGCTTTTTCTCATCGCCCTCTACGGTCCTCCCTCAGTATTTTTCAAGGCAACATTTTCTGTTTAAATCTTTTTACTATTTTTATGGGGGGGGGGGGGGGGGTTAAAAAATATTGTGGGGTTAGTTTTACTTTCTAAGTCGATACGTCTTTCCCGTCTCCACTTTGCTTCCTTTATCTTTTATTGTTACACACATTATATTTTTCCCTTAGCTTCTTAGCGCCCTCTTCACTGCCCTCCTGGTTGATAGTAAGGTGAAAAGCTTCTTTTTGTTTTTATTGCCTCTTTTACAACCCTGTTGATCCACATTGGTTTTTTCCTGTTTCTAAATTATTTTATTACCATAAGGTAGTACCTCTCACATGTAGCCTAGGATGTTTTTAAAATATCCCATTTATTATTAGTTTCTGCCATATTTTAAACACATTGTCCCAGTCAATACGGTTTAGGGCCTCCCTAAGCAGAATAAAATTAGCCTTCCCTAAAATTCAGTGGTTTTTGTGCTCCTGACAAAAAACTTATGAAGGATAAACGGAAATTTATTATATTATGGTCACTATTCTAGGTGCCCCTCAACCCTGAACCTTGTGTTACTCTGTCAGGTCCTATTAGTTAATATTAGGTCTAAAGGGCCTTTCCTCTAGTCGGTTACCTGCACCATTTGCAAAGGTAATTATCATAAGTTATTGACAAAAACCTGTTTTCCCTTTATGAAGCTACAAGCTTCAGATTCCAATTGATGTCTGATAGTTTAAAGTCGCCCATAATAATAACCCATTCTGATAGCCGCCTCATCTATTTGCCTGGGAGTAACATCTTCTATGGGTTTCTGTTATATTTGGGGCCTAAGCAGACTCCTATTAGTATTATGATTGTTATGGTTACCCCATGTAATTTACCCATAGTGATTCCACTTCACTACCCTGTACCTATATCTTTCCCGAAGTGTTGGTTCAGACAGGATTTTACATAGAGACAGACACCCCCCCCTTTTCCGCGTCTTTACGATCCTTTCTAAATAGACTGTAACCCTGCAATTAACCGCCCAGTCGTAGCTTCTCGTCCAGCATGTCTCAGTTAAACCCCACTATGTCATATTTTCTCAGCGATTAATACTTCTAGTCAATAATTTTGTTGGTCCAGACTCCTGGCATAGTCAGCATGCAATTTATAGATTTTTCAAGTTTTTATTCCTTTCTCCTGATCTTTTTTTTACTATGCTACACCCCCTCCCTCCACTCCACCCCCTGATATATTCCAACTTCCCAGTCTCTTCTATCTGTCACTATCTGCAATGCTATATGGTAAGTTACCCTCCCCCCCAGTCCCTAGGTTTAAATATTCCTCAACTTCCAGGCCATTTTGGTCCCCCCAATACAGCTGCACCCTCCCCCATTTAGGTGTAGCCCATCCCTAGCATAGAGTCGTAGCCAAGACAAAGTCAGCCCAGTTCTCCAAAAACCCAAATCCCTCTTTCCTACACCAATTTTTGAGCAACTTATTCACTTCTCTAATCTCCCGCTGCCTCTCTGGTGTGGCTCACACATAAAAAAAAACCTAGTATAAATGTAAGTGTCAATGTTGTGTTAACACAGTATAGAAATAAAATCTGTCATCTGATTGGCTCCTGCAGCTAACACCCCGGCTTATTGTCTGAATTAGTATTGATACTATTGATCACTTGGTATAACGTGTATCAATTCAATTGTTAGAGGAGAATTTTCGGGAAAGCCATTGTTTTAGCATTGCCCAGAAACTATACTGTCCTTGACCTCTCAAGCCCTTATGTAAATTTTACTGTAAGTAAATACACTGCTTAAACATCCCAACTATAATTCACCACAGGATACGGCAAGACACATACAACCTTTCATACTGTACAGACAACTTGCACAGACACAGATTGTCATGATTACACATTAACCGCCATACACTTGCAACTAAACACAACACACATCAACTTCTGTCACATCAATGATAACTCTCATCATTACAAATTCAGCATAATGTTCTGTACATAGACAGGAATAAGGTCATGGGCGCATCTATAGCCATAGCAGCCAGAGAGACTGCTATGGGGCCCAGAGGTTGAGGGAGCCCCACTTACGTAGTTAAAAAGTAGTTAGTGGCTTTCTTCTCTCCAGCTATACGATGTGGGTTCCCTGATATATGGTGGTCTTATTTATGCCTTTAATTATTGCTACTTATACTGCATTTTTAGTTTGTCATTAGGTGGTGGTGGCCCATCTGATCTTGCTATGGGGCCCTACGAATTCTAGCTATGCCCCTGAATAAGGTCATTGACCGTTCTCTCTCTGATTTCAAAAGCCCTTACTTTACCATTCCCTACTAGTAAATGTTTGTTCAGTCTAAGATAAACATGGACCAAATTATCCAGAATATTGACATATTTTCCATGACAATACTCATCTGTGTTTTAGGGTGTATTAAAATGGGCACACGATGAGAACATCATTCTCCCATTATATAAGTCACTGGTCAGACCTCACATGGAATATTGGGGACTGTTTTGGGCACCAGTGCACAAGAAAGACATTGAAGAGTGTGAACAGGTTCAAAGGCAGCAAAGAAAGTAATAAAACTACCGGATGGACTGCAATATCCAGAAAAATTAGCAAGATTAGGGTTATTTAGTTTTGCGGGGGAGGGGGGGCACACAGTATAGAAATATTGTGGGTAAATATAAAGAGTTCTCCCAAGATCTATTGTATCGAGAACAAGGAGGCGTCCTCTATGCCAAGAGGAAACAATGTTTCTATATAAACATAGAAAGGGATTCTTTACTGTAAGAGCAGTGAGACTGTGGCACTCTCTGCCAGAGGAACTTGTCATGGTGAATTCACTAACAGAGTTCAAAAAGGGTCTGGACACATATCTTGATGTAATAATATAACAAGTTCTAGTGACCAGGATTTGGAGAAGGGTTCTGGATACATTTCTAGGTGTATAAATATAACAGGTTGTGACCAGGATTCTGGAGAAGGGTCTGGATACATTTATAGATGTAATAATATAACAAGTTCTAGTGACCAGATTCTGGAAGGGTCTGGATACATTTCTAGATGTAATATATAACAAGTTCTAGTGACCAGGATTCTGGAGAAGGGTCTGGATACATTCAGATGTAATTAATTAACAAGTTATAGTGACCGGGATTCTGGAGAAGGGTCTGGATACATTTTTAGGTGTAATAATATAACAAGTTATAGTGACCGGGATTCTGGAGAAGGGTTGGAGACATTTCTAGATGTAATAATAGAACAAGTTATAGTGACCTGGATTCTGGAGAAGGGTCTGGAGACATTTTAGATGTAATAATATAACAGGTTATAGTGACCATGGATTCTGGAGAAGGGTCTGGATACATTTCTATATGTAATAATATAACAAGTTCTAGTGACGGAATTCTGGAGAAGGGTCTGGAGACATTTCTAGATGTAATAATATAACAAGTTATAGTGACCGGGATTCTGGAGAAGGGTCTGGATACATTTCTAGATGTAATAATAGAACAAGTTATAGTGACCTGGATTCTGGAGAAGGGTCTGGAGACATTTCTAGATGTAATAATAGAACAAGTTATAGTGACCTGGATTCTGGAGAAGGGTCTGGAGACATTTCTAGATGTAATAATATAACAAGTTATAGTGACCGGGATTCTGGAGAAGGGTCTGGATACATTTCTAGATGTAATAATATAACAAGTTATAGTGACCAGGATTCTGGAGAAGGGTCTGGAGACATTTCTAGATGTAATAATAGAACAAGTTCTTGTGACCAGGATTCTGGAGAAGGGTCACTGATCCAGGGATTTATTCTGATTGCCAGATTGAAGTCAGGAAGGAATTTTTCCCTAAAAATCAGGACAATTGGCTTCTACCTTATGGGAGTTTTTGCCTTATTCTGGATCAACAGTACAGCACACTAGACTGAACTGGATGGACGTCTCTTTTTTTGGCCTTACAATAACTATATGTAACTAATTGGGGATTGTTTATTTAAAAAGGTTTTTTGGGACATTTGTGTCTGTCTTTTTTTTCCATTTATTTCAAGTATAAGTCATGGAAGTTTCTGACAGACGGCTCTCCATTACTATCACTCGAGCTTGGTGTCAGCCAGCGGGGTTTTTTGTCACCCCAAGGCTGACACTAACCCCGTGTTATTATTACCCTAGTACCCAACGCTCCAGGAACTAGCAAGAGCTGGGTTACCATCAGAAGCGGACGCTATAATGAGATGATCCACTTCTGGGGTGGCTGTGGGTTGGTATTTTTAAGATGAGAAAGTGCTGAAATCCATGGATCTTTCCATCCATATCAGGCTGCAGCTTTTACTTTAGCTGCATACGGGAAATGGGGGGATCCCACATCTTATTTGTTTCAAAAAACATTTATTTATTGAGAATCCCAAAAATGGGCAACTACTGTAATCATTACAGTGGAGGCATATGTTTAGATTCTAATAAATAAATACATTTTGGAAAAATTACATAACTAGCCAAGCTGAAATCGACAGCTGCAGCCTGATAGTATCAGAATGGGAAGGTTCATGGATACTGGTCCCTTCCACCATCAAAAAACAATCTGCAGCTGCCTCAGCTGCGGACCATCACATTAGAAGGACCGCTTCTAATGGTAACACGGGTCTTCGCAGTACCCCTTGTGTGTTGGGTACGTGGGTAATAGTGGTTAGTGACAAAAACCACCACTGGCTGACACCAAGCTCAAGTGATAGTAATGGAGAGGCGTCTGTCTGATGCCTTCTTTTCTAACACAGGAATTAAATGGAAAAAAAACATAATCCTCCCTTCCCACACTCAAAGTCAGTGTCATAGGAATGCATAGAGAGAGACAGACAACCTGTCAGCATCAAAAGCACAGTGTCTATCAGCTAATCAGAGAGCAGGTCACGTGACCTAACAGAGACTGTTGCATCAGCCAGAAATGCTGTATTGAGCTGCTGGTCTATAATGGAATATATGTCCCAGCTGGGTTCTTCACACATACTTGATAAATATGTGGCAAAGCAACTACAGGAGAAGCCCCATAGCCCTGATACTGGAGAACAGCAGACTCCTGTCACCAAGGTTCCAGTTGCGCGCCGGACCGCACGCCCCCCCCCCCCCGGGCATAGGGGAGGCGCGGCATGACCCGGCAAGATGGGCAGGTCCGGCCGCTTGGACGTCAGCGGAGGCGTGTCGGGGGGGGGGGGGGCGGAGGTGACGCGAGGCCGCGATCGTCACTTCCGCCCCGCGAATACATTGGGCGGCACGAGGCAGCAGTGCAGGACGCCTGTGCCCGCTCTCCCCTGTGATGGCGGCAGAACACACGGAGCTGCTGCGGCAGCTGATCGCAGCAAGGGAGTGGACTGGGTGCGTGCAGCGGCGCAGGAGGCCGAGGACGCAGGGACAGGTTTTTGCGCGGAAGGTGAACACTGAAATGGGGGCAGGAGGAAAAGCGGGCTAGGCCGCCGCGGGCGGCTTAGCCCTGAGACTACCCCAAGGACCCACCGTCGCCGGCAGACCCCCTCTCGGGACCCCCCGGGGGCCGGGCGGGGCAGGCGACAGGCGAGTGCTCGCCCCCCCCGGCCCGGAGGAATCCAAATAGGCCGGCGGGTTAAGCGGGGGGCGGCGGGCCGGTGGGCCACCCCGGGTCCAAGCTGCAGCCCCCCCTCAGGTCGTCAGGTCCGGTCCGTGGTGACGGTGCCCCGCTCTGGTAAAAGTGCCGGCCAGGGGGGTAGCCGAGCGCCGGAGTCCATCGCGGCAGCGGTCCCCAATTAGCGTGGGGTGGCAGAGAGATGTGGACGGGCGGCGGACTGCTGGCCCTTTCGGTGACGATGTCGACGAGGGAGCATCACCGCCTCGGCCGGGGCAGGGGACAGCGAGTCCCCATCGTCCAGGACCGTGCGGCCTCCCCCCCCCTCGGGGTTAGATGGCCCGGTCCAGGGCAGGAGGTTGGCCTGCGGAAAGCTTCGGGACTTTCGTCGGTTCAACGAGCAAGATTCCAGGACAACGGCTGGTGGGTTTCACAGCCCCCACGCAGCCGGTGAGTGTTTGTCCTTTGTCATGTTCTTTTCCTCCTATTTTGCCGCGCGCTGGCGGATCGGGGGTGTTCAGGAGGGTTCGGGTACTCCCCACGGGGGCAGGCGGTCGGGCCGGGGGTGAGTCCAGGCGAGTCGAGGGGCCTGGCGGTGGCTTTGAGGGAGCTGTTGGCGCGTTTTGATGATCGAGGCGGGGTGTCGCCCGCGGGGGCGTGGGTTTCACCTGCGCCCGTGGGGCTAGGTTCAGGTTTCAAGGGGGGGACGGAGCGGGATCGGCTTCAGGGGTTTGGGGCCCGAGCGTCACAGTGTCGGTCCAGACGGAAAAGGCAAGTACAGGAGAGCGTGCGTTTAGATGACCGGGGGGGTGGTGAGGTTTTACGTGTGTTTTGAGGGCCCCTTGGGGGCTCACCTGAAGCAGGGGTTAGGGACAAGATTGCAAAGGTTTGAATACGAAAGAGATTTTTTCCCTTTTACCCTTGGAGAAGTTTAACTTGGACAAGGGTAAAAAAGATGAGAGTAAAAAGGAGGAAGGGAGAACGTCGCTGGCGTTTGATTCCCACAGCCGTTCACAAACTGGCTCCAAGCATTTGCCATCCTGGCAAGCGTTATCGGAGAGAAGGCGCCGGATAATTGTTCGGCGTTGTTCTGCTACATGGATTCAATAGGCGAGGCGCATCGGGGTACGGGGGAGGGGTGTGGCTCCGGTACGACGAGCAATTCCGCCAGAGGAAGGCAGTGCGTCCTTCTATTCGGTGGGACCAAAAAGACTTAGGCCTGTGGTTGCGGGTTATGGCCCGACGAAATTTGGGCAAGTCCTTTCAGGGAGGGACCCGGGTTCTCCGGCCAGAGGGGGGCCCGACAAGCGGGGACGGGTCGGGGAGGAGCGTCAGGTGGTCAAAAAGGGGGGGGCTTGCTGGCAGTTTAACAGTGGCGTGTAAATTTGGGTCTGGTTGCGGTTCAAGCCACGTCTGTTCCTTCTGTGGGGGTCTTCGCACCCGGTTACCAAAGTTTCAAGAAGGGGCGAGTAAGGGGGAAAACGGCGCAGGTGGCCAAGGGGGTGACGCCGGTGTAACTTCCCGCGGATGGCGCCTTTTTCCGGGTTTATCCGGATTGGGCGGGCAGCACGTTTGCTGACGGAGGGTTATTCCAAGGTTTTCGGATTCCCCCTCCAGGTCCGTCGTTCCTTTTTCGGTTAAGAATTTGAGGTCGTAGGGAGCATCCCTCGGTAGTGAGGAGAAGCTCGCGAAGGAGGTGGCTCTGGGGAGGATGGCAGGGCCCTTCGTTGAACCGCCCTTTTCGGCCTTGGTGGTGTCCCCATTGGGGGTGGGTGCCAAGAAAGAGCCAAACAAGTTTCGGCTTATCCATCACCTGTCGTTCCCCAAAAGGTCAATCGGGGGAACGAGGGATTTCCCCGGATTGTTTTTCATTTGGGTGGTACACTTCTTTTGATGAGGCTTTGGCTCTCGTACGCCTAAAATGGTCGGGCGCCATTGATGGCTAAGACCGACATCGAGTCGGCCTTTCGATTGTTACCGGTTCACAGGAAAGTTTGCGCCTGTTGAGGTGTTTTTTTGGGGGGGTCAGTTTTTTGTAGATCTTTGTCTTCCGATGGGGGGGGTTCGTTATCTGCGCGTATTTCGAGACATTCAGTACGTTTTTGGAGTGGGTGGTTTCGGGATTTTCCTCCGGTTTAAATTTTATATCATTCATTACTTGGACGATTTTTTCCTGCGTGGGCCCGGCAGGATCCCCGATTTGCGGGGTCTTGTTACAGCCCGTGAGCTGGGTGGGGTTCTTTGGGGTGCCTTTAGCGGAAGATAAGACGGAAGGCCCGGGGACCTGCATGAAGTTTTTGGGTATCTGCATTGACTCCGTGAAGATGGAATGCAGATTACCCGATGAAAAATTGTTTGTGTTGAAGGCGGACGTGCGGAGAGCTTGCCGCTTTCGGAAAATGCAGCTAAAAGATTTGCAGTCATTATGGGGAAGCTGAACTTCGCATGCGGATTATGCCCATGGGGCGGGTTTTCAGTCGTCGTTTAGCGGCGGGCAACGGCGGGGGTGGGAAAAACCTCATATTTTGTGCGTTTGTCCAGGGAGCATAAGGATGATCTGGAAGTGTGGGCCGGGTTTTTGAACACGTACAATGGCAGATCCATCATTCAGGGGGCGGAGATGTCGAACCACGAGATCGGATTTTCACAGATGCAGCGGGGGAGCACAGGTTTTGGGGTATTTGTGGGAATAAGTGGTGTTGCGCTCCTTGGCCGGAGCTTTGGGGGGGGTTGTCAGTGATGCGGAATTTAGCCTTTTTGGAATTGTTTCCCATCGTAGTTGCGGTTGATCTCTGGGGCTCACAGTTTCGGAATCGGAGAGTTCGATTTTTCTGCGATAACCTAGGAGTGGTGCAGGCGATTAACAATCTGTCCGCATCATCACCGTCAGTGGTGCGTCATTGAGACTGTTGGTTCTGCGATGCCCTAGAATTGAATTCGTGGGTGCGGGCGGAGCAGTGCCGGGGGTCAGAATACAGTGGCTGACCCCCTCTCTCTCGCTTACAGTGGGACCGGTTCAGGACGTTGGCGCCGTCAGCCCTGGTCATCGGAGAGGAGTTTTCCCAGTCACCTTTGGGGACGTGGCCTTCGAGAAGCGATCGGCTGATTCGGTCTTCACTATCAGGGACCTGGGCTCTTATGAGGTGGCTTGGGGCCTTTGGGCAGAGTGGGTCGATAACCTTGGCGACGTGACGTCGGATGAGGATCGGGTTGGAGCATTGCTTTGTTTTCTGGCGCGGTGTCGGAGAGAGGGCTGGTCGGCATCGAGGGTGTCAAAATTTTGGGGTCGGGGTTGGCTTTTGGCTTCCGATGAGGAGAATGAGGGACGTAACTAAAAACTTCATTATAGGTGGCTTTGCGGGGTTATCGGAGAGATAGAATATCCAGGGACGGGAGGCGTCCTGTGGATTTTGCACTATTGGAAAGGTTGGGGACGGTACTCGTTGGGGTCACTTCCTCCAGCTATGAGTTGACCTTATTCCGTCTAGCCTTTTCTTTAGCTTTTTTCGGCGCTTTTTTTTTTTTTTACGGATAGGAGAGCTAGTGTCCCCAGAGGTCAAAGGGCGGGGGGTGCAAGTGGGGACGTGGAATTAGGGGGGGAACCGTTAGCTTTTGGATTCGTCGGTCCAAGGGCGATCAATTGGGAAGAGGCAGAGGGTGGTATTGCGGGGGGTATCGGGGGCCCCGATGTGCCCGGTCGATTTTATGCGGGCTTTTAGAGCCTTGCGGAAAGGGTCTCAGGGGGGACCGCTTCTTACTCATGAGGAGGGTCGTTTGTTTCGCGGTATCAGTTCACAATGGTGTTTAGGAAGTGTGTGGGGGAACAGGGTTGGAAACCAATGAACTTTGCTCCACATCCTTCCCGGATTGGGGCAGCCACAGAGGCGGCGGGATGGGGTTTGAGTCCGGAAGTGGTGCGCAGAATTGGGCGCTGGGATTCGGACAGATACAGATTTACATACGTCCACACTGAGGGGCGTAGGGGGGAGGGGGTAACAAGAAGGGGGTTGCTGCAGTCTTGATAAAATGTTCAATGTTTATAATCATTATGTTTCCTTTCAGTGCGTTTCCCCCTTCTCGTCTGGATCCTGGGCCACTCCTATGTTCATTGGGGCGCGGAAAGGGCGGAGCTTCGACCGAACGGGCGACAGCTGGGTATATCGCATAGAGTGGCTGTAGTGCGCTGGCTAGGGAGGCGAGGTATGCGGTGGATTTGGGCGTGGTTCCAGAGGTCTTGCGTTTTGCGGCGCTAGACAGAGGTCCGGATATTTTATTTCTACATGTGGGGGGCAAAGATTTGGGGGGCAGTATCTTCGAGGGATTTGATAAAGAAGCATCAAGCTGGATATGTTGCGGCTGTGGTCAGCTTTTCCGAACATGATCATAGTGTGGATCGGACATCGTGTTCCGGCACGCTGGAGGGGAGCCCCCGCTCGGTGGAAAGCGTGAATAGGGCAAGAGTAAAAGTAAACCGTTCGGGGGGCGGGTTTTGTGGGCCCGAACATTTGGGGGCGTATTTTAAAACGTCATTTGGAATTTGAGTCCGGGGAGGGCCACTTCTGGAGGTTCGGACGGGGTGCCTTAACAGCGGTGGGTCTTGACCTATGGCATTGGGCCTACAAGAAGGCATCGAGGAGAGCGATTGGCTTGGTGGGGGCCTCGCGTGCATGAGGTGGTCATGGGCACGTCGTGGGTGGCGGCAGGGGTTCTGGGAGGTGGTCGAGGATTTTGGGGGAGGGAGTCGTTAGGGGTATGGGCTTCCTCGGTTTTTGGAGAAGGTGGACCCGGCCTGGCGAAGGGTGGGGCTCTTTTCAGGTGGTATCCCTGAAAGAGCGAATGGTGTGAGCCAAACTAGTATGGCTTTTGGACCCCCGAGTCAGTGGAATGCGGTGGAGGTAGGATGGTTTGTCCCTTCGGGGATTTTGGTCGCCAGGTCGCTTAGCTCCAAGGACCTCTGCCCCAGTGGTGTTGCACTTCGGTGTTTGTTTACAATGGGGTGTCTTTGATAAGTTGGGATGTGGTTGAGTATAAGTATTTAAGAAAGTTATTTATATATTTAAAAAAAAGAATTTTATATTTGTATTTTTGTTAATTTAAAAGGCTGCTGTGGCCATTACATTCCACTCGTTGGTCAGTGTGTTTATTGGGGAAGGTTGGCCATATGTAGCCCAAAGGAAGGAATTTGGGGAGGGGGAATGGGTCTAAAAGGCGCAGAGCAAGCCTCAGCTTTGCTCAGGGTCATGGCCTCGGTGGGGTAGGAGCTGTTGTTTTAGGTGTGTCAGCTGCAATTAGTTGTTGGCACATGTTGAATAGTTACTATAGCCATTTACAAACAGCTGATCTGGGACAGCTCTTACTTAGAGTAGGCAAAGTGTTGAGTGGGTGCCTACTCCTCATGATGCAGGCCAGAGTTTATCTGGCCTATATAAAGTCAGCTGAGTAGATGTGACTGCTACCCAGGACAAGGTGTTTGGCTTGAGAGGCTACACAAAGGAGGTAACCAGTGTCTCCCACATGGCTTGTTGTTATGTAGGTCGTAGTGAGAGAAACTACTACTGTAATAGTTGGTGCTTGGACAAGTAGGAGATCTTTTGTTTTTTTATTTTTTCTCCTGTTACTGCCGCCTAGGCATTTATGCCATTAAAAATACAGGAGAATCTGTATTTGGATGAAAGAACCCTGTCTGTGCCTCTGTGAAAGTCGGACTTGTGATCCAGGGTAATCGCTCCCACAACATC
>JAODAL010074784.1:0-14241 GCA_025379985.1 Phyllomedusa bahiana
AACTTATTATCTATTATTGGCACGGACAAAAATGAACTAAATGACGATTATTGCATCTATATATTCTCAGATGACATTTTTGAAAGTCCTATCCTTGCTTCACAACAAGCATACAAAAACAAATGTCAGCTTCTGGGCTTATGTTATACTAACAACGAGTCATAAACAGAGGTCAAATGATGCTCAAGGTAACATGCTGAAAAAACAGTTTAATCATTGCCGTGTGTTTCTGTTTTTCTATATAAGAAAACGGAGAAAAACTTTATTCAATATTTGTAATAATATTTAACAATATTTTACAAATAGCATTGTAATTTTTTTTCAATACTAATGTACCAGGGAGTAAAACCATAAAAAAAATTCAATAGGAAACTAAAAACAAAACAAATTAAAAATGTAAAATAAATGAAACAGGCTTGAAAACACCTATTCGAAAACAAAAACACTATCCTATAGAAACATGAAACACTATACATCATAACTTTGTGTGCGCATTGCCATAAGCCAACCACACACAGAATAGCTTGATTTCTTTTTCAGACAACAGCTATTGCTGCTGATATTGTCATAAACTTGCATGAATATTGTATACGTAGATGGCGTACTGCGGTGTGCACACGTATGTGCTGCAATACATGAGATTGTCGCTTCTGCCTACTTTTCTCATATGTACAGTCATCCTTATTCTATCCAACACCTGAAAGACATGATTTAGTGAACTCGGCTTCTTTCACATCACATTTTACCCTCTAGCTAGCATGAACATCAGGAAAGTTCCTAATATATGCGGTAAATGTATTCATAGATTATTATTATTCAGACAAAGGCCAAAAGAACGTCCTTTTAGCATCCATCTGGCTGGTATCAAGAACAAAAGAAAATTTAAAAGCACACTATTCCATCCAACTAGATTCTGAAATAAAAATGTATCAGTTAAAAGGATATCATATACTGTAGGTCTATGGTGATGATATAAAAAATGACACTCATCACAAGCATAGGTTTAATAATGGACAGATATCACTGGAGCTTCCCAAGGATTTCCTTCCCCTTCTCCTTACCGTGGTGTAACTGTTAGGGTATGTTCACACGGCGTGTTGGATCCGTGTTTGGATCTGTTTATAGATGCGTGTTTGGATCTGTGTTTTGGACCCTAAGCGGATCCAAACACTCATCTAACAATGTGCAGTGTGATCTCCATTGCTTTCAATGTAAACCACGCAGCGGTGTTTAGACGAGTGATCACCGACACGTGTTTACATGCGTCTTTCGGATCCGTTCAAAGAATTGACATGTCAATTCTTGATCCATTTAAAGCAGCAGGCACCCTATTTAAAACTATAGGGTGCATTTCTTCTGCAGCAAAAGGTGTGTTGGATACGTTTTGGATGCGATTTACGCAGCACTTTTGAATCCAATGGATCCAGAAATGGATCCAACACGCCGTGTAAACATACCCTTAACGACTGCCAGCCGTCTCTTGACGTCGGCTGGTGCAGGTCGTTCGTCTGTAGTGTCGTCTTTTGGCGTCGCTGCAGACATTGGATTTTGCATGCCCGGCGCCGCAGCAGCGCTAAGAACGGGGCTGTACTACACAGCCCTGATCCCAGCGCAGCTCCTGCAAGCAACGGCAAGCAGGGGAAACCTCCGCTTCCCAGTGCTTTAACCCTCTGATTGCCGCACTTCATCACCGCAGCTCAATCAAAGGGTTTCCCTGCTCTGTCAGGTGATCGGGACACCCGGTGACCCGACAGAGCCTGGGGAACAGCTGCACAGTCAGCCCTGGGAAAACTGTCTGTGTTAGAAGCCAGTGATCAGGGCAGACTGTGTGCTGTCCTGACACTGCCTGTTGTCAGACTGACACAGATTATAAGGGATTAGCATATATGAAAATGCTAATACCTTACTAAGTGAAAAAAAATAAATAAGAAACACAGTTCTACCTTCATGGTATTTAAAAACATAAAAAGTGTAAAAAAAATATAAAAAAAAAAATAAAAAAAAAATAAATATTAATAACAAATAATTGTGCATACATTACACACACATAAAACCCCTACACATATTAGGTATCCACACGACCGTAATAACCTGTAAATTAATCTAAAAGTTTTTTAAATGTGAAAAATTTAATGGGGTAAAAAATTTAAAAAAACAAAAAAATAAAAAAAAAAAAAATTTTGCAATTATTTTAATAAAATTTAAAAAAATTTTCCTAAAGTACAACTTATCTCGAAAAAAAGAGCCTCATAAACATTTAAAAAAAAAAAAAATTAAACGTTGAAAAAGCAAGGAGGGAATAACTAAAAAATGTTTGGTATTAATACTTTTCAGGCGTTTGGCTTAAGGGGGAAAGGGGCATTTAAAGGGGTTAACCCGCATTTGCAGATATTTAATCATTTTTGGATGTTTCAAAAAAAGTATCCAAAAACATGCTTGAGTTTCATTGATTTCAATGGTAGAAACGTATTGTCAAAAGTGCATACGTTTGACTCCATTTGACATAGCTTGCAATTGGATAGTGTTTTTGAGACAATCAAAAAATGTGGGGCTTCTTGCTTTTGTGCCCGCAAAAAAAAGATTTTCATATTTTTTTAACCTGTATCCCTTCTGACCTATGCAAACATTAATGTATATGTTTGCATATGTTTAACACATACTTTTTTTACATTTTTTTACATCATGTGATTTCATTGACAAAGTATAAAAATGTTTAAAAAAAATATACATTTTTAATAAAAAAAGGGGGAAACATACAAATGTTGCCCAATTTACATTTTTAAAAAACGGTAAAATTATAATAGAAAAAGAAACTTTGTGTACATTTTCATGGGCTGTTTCTTCCAAAAAGTATGGGAAAGCGTAATATTGAAAAAAAAACTGTGGGAATGGCCGTTAACGAACCTACTCCAGATGAGGAAAGGAAGACTGATTGACCTTCCCAGGAAAAGTCCTAATGACTTACCTGTCCAATTATTGACAGTCACCATATTTGAATAGGTATGGGGAGGTCACACAGTGTTCCTCTTGTTATCTGCAGCAGTGATGCTGCTGACAGTGACTAACACATATTTTGTGTGGCAAGTGAATGTGAGCAGTATCAATACAACATACCACACTACATGCTTATACAGTTAGATACGTTGCAGCCTTCTGTCAGAGGTATACAACAGGAGTCGTCTTAACATGTACCTCAGATAGAAGGCATAAAAGAGGGTGTGAGACTAACCTTAGATATGATGTTTATTAATATCCTATGCCTGATCACTATGGATTTCTCTTTCCTAACACACTAGTCACGCAGCAGAGTAATGAAAACTTAGGAACTTTTTTTTTTATTAAATAGCCACGCAGTTCCCACCATATTCAGACACATAGAGAGACATTTAAAGTAGCCCTTAGATGTAAAAGGATCACACCAAATAACGCCAGATATTCAGCTTCCTTGTCACTAGTGTTGTGTGAATAGAGCACTGTTTGGTTTGACACTGGTTCACTTGAACGCATGAGCTCCCGAACCAGTTTTTTTTTACCTTACTTTTCTGTGTTGATTCAGGCAAGGCTTCTGTCACGGTGTCCCTTCAGGTGCGACTTTCCAACTTCACTTCACTTCCTATTATCCCTGCGTTGTAGGAAGTGAAAGTGATGTCGGACGTTGCCCCTTTCATCCAACATTACTTCTGGATCCCAAAACACAGGGGGAAACTGGAAGTGACACCATAACAGAAGGAATGTGATTCCTAAAGTGATGCAGGACCTGGAGCGGAGAAGTAAAGTAACTTAAAGGCCATGTTCACACGGCTTATTCTGGGACGTAATTCAGTCCGTAATTACGCGCCGAAGTGCGCCAATTATGGGCTTGAATCCCGTCCAATAACTATGGTAATGCACAGTTGTCCATAGGGGAACTATGCATTACGTCCTCCCCCCTCTTTGCTCGGCGAAATCGCCGGGCGGGGAGGAAAAAATTGACATGTCATTTTCTTAGCGGCGTATTACGCCGCTAGCAATGACTGTCTATGGGCCCGGGGAAGTGCCGGCCCCCCGCTCGCTCCCCCGCTCCCGCCCCGCCCCCGGCCACACGGCGTAATTGCGGGGCGGAATTACGCCCCGCAGTTAAGCCGTGTGAACATGGCCAAAGGGGTTGTCTCACTACAGTGATTCAATCCACCTCAGTCCTGTTTTCTTGGTTGTATTTTGAATTAAGGGGCGTGTTTACTGGCTTCCACTAGGCTGCAGTAGAAGCCAGGTCTGTAGCTATAGCAACCAGCGCTGGCAGCCTTTCAGGAGAGATGGAACAGGTCTGTAGCTATAGTGACCTGAGAAACTGATGCAGTCCATACAAGAGGGGATATCTAGGAAACTACACAATGGACACATATTGCAAAGTGACTTGTTTTGCAAGATCTTTAACATAAAAAGCAGTCCTTGTAGTGAGACAACCCCTTTAACCCCCTTTTAAAACCCTATCTTTAATCAGAAACCTAATTCATGTTTAGAATTAGGGTTGATTTCTTGGCGATTTTGGGCAAAATTAAATTTACTAAATTAAATCACTTATATTTGGGGGGAATATGACATCCAAATCCAAAGCGCAACGCTACTTGTAACTATAAC
The DNA here is from genome assembly GCA_025379985.1 of Phyllomedusa bahiana. Lineage (NCBI taxonomy): Eukaryota > Metazoa > Chordata > Amphibia > Anura > Hylidae > Phyllomedusa > Phyllomedusa bahiana. Next base: position 4,618 of record JAODAL010074784.1, read on the forward strand.
ATAGGGCAGGGTGGTAGGAGAATAGCTTTCTGCAGTCAAGATTTGGTTGGGTACAAAAAAGTTATATGGAGCTGTTCCCCTACAGGTTCCACTACTGATAACAGCCAAACAGCATACCAGCTTCCATAAAAAATAGGTTACCATTATAAAGGTGGATTCACTCGACAAATAGCGTCATGTATATATGCACACCATAATACGTCTGCTGTGGGAAGGTTCGTGCTGGCCAGCGTGTACTTCCCACCGCGCTATGGCCTGGACCCTATTCTCTCTCCCTTTCCCCAATGCATAAGTGCCGGCAAGAAGTGACATGTCACTTCACCCAGCGCTCAGTACGCATCGGGGAAGATGTCTGAAAATAATAGCACTCAATACATTTTACTGTATTTGCGGGTCGTACTTTGGGCATATTGCAGTGCAATTGTGCCCTGAAGTACAGCCCAAAAGTACGCAGTGTGAACATACCCTTAGGGCATGTCCCCACTGCACGGGTTTTCGGACGGTTTTCAGCCGGTTTGCGGTTTTTAGACCGCCTGAAAAAACGGCCGAAAATGAGCACAAATGTGCTCTATGGAAAACCCGTGCAGCATCCCCACTGCACGGGTTCTCCGCCCGGCGGTTTTTCCGCCGGCGGTAAAACACTGAGCAAGCACCATCTTCCGTCCGGTTTTTGGACGGAATCTGTGCTTCTCAATGGGCGGGGGGAGTGCTCTTCCCTGCTCATCGCGGAGAAAAGCCGCCCCCCCCCTCCCCGCGCCCGTGGGGACGGGCGCAAAACAGGACAATTTGTCCTATGCCGTGGGGATGCGCCCTTAGACAACCCTTTAGAAAGAAAGCTAGTGTAGTTAAAATTCTTGATTATAGGATAATGTGTAAAACAATACGCACCTGGTAAGCCTATTTGATTTGTGGCTGCTATAAATCATTTCAGTCTCTTTTTGGTGTTATTTTTTTTTTTATCCCTCTATTTTGTTTTATCCATGGATCCATTAGACTTATGTATGAAAACTGTCTAGAAGTAAGACTGTCTTTGCTACCAATTGCAACCAATCAGGACTCATCTTTAATTTTTTCGGAGCACTATATGAAATTAAATCTGGGCTCTGATTGGTTGCTATGGGCAACAAAGACAGTCTTACTGCTAGACAGTTTTCATACATAAGGCCCTAAGAGTTTAAAGAGAACCTGTCCCATAGATTACGCCCCCCTTGCTGAGGACAGCATAAGCTAGTGTCAGACCTGCTGTTTCCAGTGGTGTGTCCCTTATTCTGTAAGATGCTGTAGTTTTCGAGTATTTAGTGCTTAAATTTGCAGTTTTCAGCCAGAAAAGAGTCATGAAAAGAGTCAGTTTTTTTTCAAACCCCGCCCACCTGAGCCTAGCCACGCCCACCTCAACTGATAACCCTATTACTTTGAATAGGTAGAAACATGTGAATAACTGTCAGTGGGCGGGGCTAGCCTTTGGTGGGCGGGACTAACACCTGCTTAAGAATAAGATTTGAGGGGTAAATGCTCTAAAACTACAGCATCTTACAGAATACGGGACATAGCGCTGGAAACAGCAGGTCTGTCACTAGCTTGTGCTGTCCTCAGCAAGGGGGGCATAATCTATGTGACAGGTTCTCTTTAAAGAACCAGTTGTGTAATATTTCCAGAGGAGAAAACCCAGGACATAAAGAAGTAAATGTGCCACATGCATCCAATGGCACATGCAAATGTTGCCTCTATTATAAATATCCAGCAAACTGTAATTAGGAACATGAAAGAGGTTCAGTGATTATTTCTGACATTTTTCAGTGTATGTTTATTTCATGTGTAATGATTAAACAATCAATGTTTAAAAAGACCATACCCATTCACACTGAATCTCTTTATAAACAAGACTGCACACAGTACTGCACAATATACATATAAAAGTTGTAACATATTTTTAACAGGGATGTAAATAATTTCTAGTATAGTCATTGCCTGGTAGAAAATGAATATCTGGGTCAGTGCAAATCATAGCTTTCTCTTTCCCACAATTCTTTTCTCCTGTCATAGCTCTACATTCAGTCTTGTTGAGGTTTGCCTCAATGAACAAATAGCTGGGGACATGGCCTAAGGAGACAGCAATGGTTTGAATAATTGGGGGTATGGTATGATCTCATTAGGGAGCATAGATTCTAAGGTAAGGATCAGAAAATATTACAGATGTGGTAGATTGCAAAAAAGGTAGTGGGGCAAATACCCATGCTTTCCAATTGTCAGTTTTAGTATCACTATCTTATACAATGATTTTTCTCAACACAATTATGTAAAATAATTTTGGAGAACTATAAGAGGCGAGCTTTAAAATCTAATAAAAGGATATAAACAACCGTGTGTTAGTTTTTGCTTCAGGTCATCAGCAGAGGCTGCTCAAATAATCATTATAGCTGTTAACTGTGACATTCCTCGAGGATGGCTATTTTTATGTTTAAACAAGGTCACTTGGTCACTTTATTCCTGAAGATTTGTAGAATATCCATAATTAATTTTGTACATTTAAAAAAGGGATTTAAATTTTTCTAGTAAAAAATAGATAAAATAAGATGCATAATAATAATAATAATAATAATAATAATAAAATATAAATCACTGAATTGACCAGTTGTTTTTAATTACTGAGAAAAATTAATAAACACATTCAAAGAACACAAAGACCAGGTTTACACAAAGCATCTTGGGCTTTTTATATGTGAATATTTTCAAGAGAAAAGCAATGAAATGACATCTTCAGATGTATGATAAAATACTTGACAGATAACGCACCATGATACAACAGCACAAAAAGTTATGTCAACTTTTTCAGGGCTTTTTAATGGCTTTTGTTGTGATCTAAGAACAGATAACACAGAAAGCTGTAATGTCAATGTCAAGTTAAACCTTGCTACATCCATAAATATGATTTTTTTAATTTATTCACTTACAGCTTAAGAGGGGTTAAAGGATAGGTGATACATTTCTGATCATTAAAGGCTCCACTGCTGAGACAATGAGAAATGATTCCTCATGTCAGGAATACATGCTGCCACTTCATTCAAAGTTTATGGGACTGATGGGGGTAGCTGAGTGCCATACCCTACTATCTTCATCTTGGCCATAGACTTTGAATGAAGTGACATAATACATGCTTGACCACCACTCCATGCAGGACACAGAATGCTTATTATTGTGGTTCTTGAGGGTGAGGGGAGTTGTCGCAGTTTGGTCTGCAGCAATCATACATATTACCTGTCCTATGAAAAGACAATAACCCCTTTTCAATTGAAATTCACTACTGACAGATTTGTTGCAGAAATCTCTGTGGCTGTCCCAAACACAGGATAGGTGATAAATGCCTGATCGCGGGGGGTACCACTGCTGGGATCTCCACCGATTGCTAATCAATGAAAATTTGGAATGGAGTATCGGTTAAACATTCATATTGCTGTACCAATCAAAGTGACTGAGACAACCATCAGTAAGGGAGAGAGGGCGATAGGACTCTGGTAGTGCTAAAATGTGGTGATGGCAGAGCAGAGTATGGGTACATTTTCTATTTGAGCACAATGTGAGGTGGTAGGGAGCTTTTTAAAAGTCTTGGAAAACCCCTTCAATGGAACAAGACTGTAATGCTTTTGCTGACTAAGGGCGACATGTATGAAAGGGTTTTCCACCCTTTTTCTGGCGTACAATGCACCTAACTGCAGTATCTAATGTTGTCTAATGTACCTAATGAGTGTGTTAGGCGCATTGTTCATAAGACTCAACACTTTCAAATGCGTCTAACATGAATGTGGTTCTCTTATTTCCAGTCTGTCTATAACCTTAATACATGTTAGGTGCATTACTTATTTTTTTGGGTCTTTTCATTAGTATTTTCTTTATTTTTGTCTTGGATATTTTCTACACCAGGAATGGTATAACTTTTGGCAAGATTTAGTAAAGTAATCTGCCATGTGACCAGGGATAGGTACATGTATTGTGTGGAGGATACTGCAGAAATAATTTTGCAAGCTTCCTTTTATATCAGCAGTTAAAGGACGTTCACACAATGAGTAAAATGTACTTGTGCAATCTCTTCGGATTTATCCATTGATCATCCAATGCATTATCAACAAGTATTGTTTTGTAAAGTACATGCTTATTGTATGTGGATTTACTTGCGTTTTTCGTAATGGGTTTTACAGGTAGTGTCAGGAAGACCCGTGCCCACTCAAAGGTCTGACTTGGGGTGTATTTGTTGCAAGGTCAGCCAGATATGGTTTCATTGTTAACTCCTGTCCACACGGGCACAGAAAGACCCAGAGAGTGCGAGAGGATACCCTACTAGCACTCAACCCTGAACGGCTGGGAGATATCTGTTTACCCACACCTGTGAAACAGAACTCTGCCAGCCCAGTAGACTACCACAAGTTCCTCGTTAGTTATAAGCCTGGTCCATTACAGACTCATAAAAATGTGTCCAAGAAGACGGACATGTGAGTTTGGCTTAATCGGGACAACAGACCGGCTCAGGATCAAAGTTTATATATTTTAAGTATTGTAAGCGCAGTAGACAAACAATACATACATACAGCTATACATTTACTGGTAAGAGGTGAAAATAAAGATAGGATATGGGTACAGACAAAAGAAGCAAGATGTGTCTAGTTATCTTAGGTTAGCTTGGTGCAGGGCACACATGGGGGTGTGAATGTGGCCTGCTGATCCTAAGTGGATGCTTCTGGCATGCTGATGCATGTACCCCCTTCCAATAGAGACAACACTGGGTTCTGGTGGGACTCTCATTTATAACTATATCGGGATATCCCACGTCACTGCTGTCACACCCTGTCATACCCCTAAGGCGGTCTACATGCTCCTCCTTTTAGGCCCATGCAGGTTCCAGTTTCAAACGCTTGAACAGGCCATAAATTGTCAGGGGAATTTGGCAGGGCCTCGCCAGTGATTCCATCAGAACTTTATGGGCTCAAGCTACGACTGGGTACCAAACACTGGATCGCTGCTCTGTTCCTGGTACCAGTTTCCTGTTTCTCCCTGCCCGTTGGTCCTACAAGTGAGGGAATGACAGCTATGCGTGTGGGGCGCTTTCATATTTAAAAATTCCCTTCCGAGCTGAGGGAACATTTGTTTAGGATCCAGTGATCAAGCGGGATCAAATTATATTTCATGTTATCACAGGTGGTTTATAGTCAGAAAGAGTCCAATTCCTCCCTATTAGTTTTGGATGCAGATCCAAAAATGCATTAAAAACCACTTGCAATACTCATATAAGTGTTTTGGAGGTGTACTGCATGAGGATTGTAGGCATCCCCATTGACATAAATAGTAAATTTCCATGAATTTTCCACCAAAAAATGAGCTTGTTCAAGGTTGACTTGGTCATCAACTATGCCTTCTTTAAACATGACCATGATGATCAAATATACTACTGAATCAGTCAGCTGGGTGTTGCCATTCCAGTTTTTAGAGGTATGTTACTGTGCACACACTGACTGTCAGCCCTGAATGGATGATGTCAAACTGTACAGGGACAATCTCCCAAATGGCAACACCCAGCTGACTGATTTAGTAATAAATTTGTAGTAGGAATACAAGAAGAAGAGCGTAACATAGAGTTAGAGAAGAGGCTCCAGAATTGATATTTGACAGAGACCTGAAGTACTTACTAAAACAGACATGTCTGGAATGATCACAGGCCCTCTTCTACACAACTCACTTTGCCAAAACCCACCCCTCTCAAACATTTCTACTATCCCCTAGCAATATCTGAAACACCAGAAACACACAGATGTTTCTTACATTACAGATCATCCTTTGTCCTCTATGAACCAATCACCAAACAGGAGCCCTTTCTAAACATATTATTTAACTGCGTTCTGTAACAAGACAAAGTGCAAAGGGTTTTTCCATCTGACTGTTTTCATTCTTCACAGCCTATTCAGGGTCACACTTCCTGTGCAGGCTATGACTGGTCCTAAAGCAGTGGCATTTTAGCTCTGCAAGCTAAGCTTACTATTCCTATCTGTGATGGAGGGGTTGTAATTTGGTAATGGAGGGGTTGTGAAAAACATTGACACTGTCCAAGAGAGATGTCTGGCATTAAATGTGAGCTAGCTTCTAGTATGAGAGATAAATGTATGTGATGATAAGATACAGTGTTAGTTGCTCAGTGACTCTGTTATCCTTGATGCAACTACACAGCTATGTGCTCTACAGACCTGACAGGAAGGCACAAGGCTTCTCCCTGGTCAGTAACAAAAGAGCTAACATTTTTCTCCGTAGAAAGATAAGATCTGAGACTAAGAAACAAGCTTCATCCTGCTGATAAGACACAGCAAGGATTAAAATCACCAGTCCATCCACTGCTAGATCAGAGAGATGATTGGTCACGCTGGAAAGATTATGTGAACGTGCAGTAAATAAAAACTTCTCTGACATGAAGAAAAATTAGAACAGAAATGTATTTTGGTAATAATTTACCTTTACCTTTGATATAAGAATACCACTTTAATGTTAGTCCATTCTTCAAGCATATTCCAAGATAAACAGATGGCTTACTAGTATACAATGAATGATGTGTGCAAAAGTCAGAAACCATGAACAAACAAACTCTTAGGTCATAATCAACATAATTAATGTACATAAATTGTATACATTATATGACAGTGATAATTGCTCAGTAATCAATACATTTAAGCAATTTGCTTGTTCATGTTACCTGGTCTTTTTCTATCAGTCTTCTATGTTTCTTTTATAACTTTTGACTTATCATTTCATATTGTACAAAAAGAGCAGAAATTCAGAGCATAATAACGTGCATAAAAAGTTTGTTTTTAGTAGCGATCATAAGAGAAACCCTAAATTGAGTCATCTTAAATATGAGTATCTCAAATGAGTTGTATACATGTACTATAAGCTCACTTATGTGATTACAGAGAAATTCAATCTGTAGATCTGTATTGTGCTACCCACAATTTATCTACTGAGTAATGGTTTACTATCTTGTTATACTGTTATATTATATGCAACATATATGTCATATATAGTGATATATGGCCAGCACATTTTGTGGCTCCCAGAATAATTGTCATTTCATTTCCCCCAGGTAGAAGTCAAATAACAACTCCAAGGTAGAACTATAGCTGTGAGCTCTTTGACCCCAGTGCTAAAACTATACCCAGTTTCTGTATTTGTTTCCAACAGATTCACATTGTATTATAATTAAATTAAGGCAGCTATTAAAGTATTGAAGAATTATTAACCTCTACACTGTTTTGCATCTAATCAACTTTTTAATTTCAGCTAACGCAGCACCCATAGGGATTTTCACAGTATTTCCCTAGACTCTTAAAGCCGTGGGGGGGTCGGCTTTTCTCCGCGATGAGCGGAGAAAAGTCCTCCCCCCATCACATTGAGCCGCACATATTCTGTCCGGAAACCGGACGGAAGAATGTGGTTAAACAATTTTTCGCGGGCGGACAAACCGCCGGGCAGTAAACCCGTGTAGTGGGGACTGCTGCACGGGTTTTCCATAGATCCCTTTTCTGTTCATTTTCGGCCGGTTTTTCAGGTGGTCTGCAAAACCACAAACCGCCTGAAAAACCGTCCGAAAACCCCTTCAGTGGGGACATGCCCTAATTCCCCACAGCTGAGCTGTAGATTCTATATACTGTATTCACACCAAATGTATATACGTGTGTGTATGTGTGTATATGTGTGGGGTGTGTGTGTGTGTGTGTGTGTGTACAGTCTTCAGTCTTCTTTCTACTCTGCAGAGCTGTCCCTCATACCGCAAGTCTGTCAGAGCACATGCCCAGTGATGTCAGCATAACCAGTAAGTAAACCTGTAGGACAGGTTTCTGCTGAGGAAGTAGCCCAGCGGCCATTTTGTTCTTCTATAATGATTAGCCCCTACGCAAAACAAGGAAACATTTCTAATTAAAGATATTTAGGAATTTTTTTCAATAAGACATGTAGTTTATGTATTTAGTTTTCCTCTTTTCCCAGAGAACCCCTTTAAGTAGCTAGGAACCATATATATAGGCAGGTAAATGTCCCCCATAGGCAATATAGGGCGTTAAATGTACCCCATAGGCAGTATTGGAGTATAGGAAGGTAAATGTCCCCCATAGGCAGATATAGGCAGATAAATGTCCCCTCTGCCAGTATAGGCAGATAAATGTCCGCAATAAGCAGTATAGGCCGGTAAATGTCCCGTGTAGGCAAGTAAATGTTCCCCATAGGCAGAATAGGTAGGTAAATGTCCCCATAGGCAAGTATAGGCAGGTAAATGTCCCCCATTGGCAGATATAGGTAAGTAAATATCCCCATAGGCAGGAATAGGCAGGTAAATGTCCCCCATTGGCAGGTATAGGCATGGAAATGTCCCCATAGACAGGCATAGGTAGTTTAATGTCCCCCATAGGCAGGTAAATGTCCCCATAGGCAGGTATAGGCTGGTTTATGGCAGGTGGAGGAAGGTAAATGTCCTCCATAGGCAGGTATAGGCAGGTAAATGTCCTCTAAAGGCAGGTATATGCTCGTAAATGTCCCCATAGACAGGTATAGGCAGTTTAATGTCCCTCATAGGCAGGTAAATGTCCCCTATAGGCAGGTAAATGTCCCCCATAGGCAGTCATAGGTAGGTAAATGTCTCCCATAGGCAGGTATAGGCAGGTAAATGTCCCACATAAGCAGGTATAAGCAGGGTTTTCAGGTTGGCATTAAAAAATAAAAAAATACCAGTACTCACCTCTTCCAGACTGCTGGTCTGACAAAGCTCTCCCTATGCTCTGTCTTCTTTCCAGCACAGGCGGTGTGATGTCATCAGGTCACACAAGCAACATGATGACATACTCATGCTGCATGTGCCGTATGCACTCCCAAAGGAGGCACATACAGCTGAAGAGATCCCTGTCGCTGCCTGGGCCATGGCAGCGCCCGGACACCAGCGAATCACTCGAGTAGTACTCGAGGGGGCTTTAACAGCACAAAAATTAGCTTACAAAGTTGGCTTATACTCGAGTATATTCGGTAGCTTAAATTTAAAAAAAAAATGTACAAATTACCCCAAAAATTTCCAAAGCATATTTTTTAGGGACTAATTGAATTCTGATCTGGCTTTAACTTTTAAGGCTTTATGTGTTAGAAACCTGAATAAATCAACCGATTTTATAAACTGCACCCTTTCAACAATTCAAATGAACATTAAGGAAGCTTGTTAATCCTTTAGGTGTTTTACAGCAATTAAAGGAAATTAAAGTACAATTTAAAAAATTTCTACGGCTGTTCTTTTATATGTCCGTTCTGATAAAAACTCCCAGTGAAACAACAATTGTGGAGCTTTTTCTATATCTTTGTGCTATTCTGTCCCCTTGTTATTTTTTCTAGAAATGTATTACTGAATCTGTCAACTGGGTGTTAACAATTAGGGGTATGTCCCTGCAAAATCTGACATTGTCCAATCAGTGCTGACAGTCAGAGTGTACAGGGACACACTCCTCTGAAAGTGGAATAGTAACTCCCAGCTGACCGATTCAGTATTAAGGTTCTAGTAGAAATAATGGGGAAATCCATAACGAGTTAAAAGAAGGGACATACCAAAATTTTTTGAAT
>JAODAL010074785.1:0-14240 GCA_025379985.1 Phyllomedusa bahiana
CCAAAGGTGAAAAACCCATAAAGAAGATTTTTGGGGAAGATGTTGGACCCTCCCTTTAAAAGGGGTTTTTGGAAGCAGAATGCTTTGCTGTGACTAAAGTGACAGAGTTCCTCAACAAAAGTCTGATCCCTTCTAGAACATCTAGTGGCAACACCAAGTGGTCCGAGTTTTTGGGAGAAATCTTTGACTCCCTCTCAATGGTGGATCCCTGGGGAACTCAAAAAACCCCTCCCCGCATTAAATTTAAATGCCTTGGGAGGCAAAAAAAGGTTTTTTCAAAAAAGGGCCTGACCCTTCGAAGTCTCTAGAGCCTGTCTCGGGGAAAGACTCCACAAATTCTCACCCCAGGCGTGATGCAAAAATCGTGCTTGTGCCTATGCGACCGTCCGGCCATTTCGGTGTCCACAAAACCAAGTCTACTATCCGCCAGAGATTCTACTCGAGGGGAATGAGAAAGAATTGAAAATTGTCAGGGAATGCCGTTTGAAACTGTCTAAAGCTAAAAGAAAAGTCCCGGCCCCTTAAAACCCCATCACCTCCACAGACCAAATGAGTTACCCCTTAGCCAGTGAAATTGGTGATCCCCGATCCGGTTAGTTGCGACGGCGCCGCGATCCCCCCCGTGGGCCCGGCGCAGCTCCCCCCCGGCCCCCCGGGACGAGTCCCGCCGCTGCCGGGTGTCGGGCGGCGGGCGCACCCCCCTGGGCGCACCAAAATTTTACCGGCCGCGCTCTGTGTCCCTTGCAGCCCCCCTGCTGTCCGGCGCGCGCCCCCTGATCTAAGGGGGCGTCCCGGCCTGTGAGATTTAAAAAGGGGCAGTGGCGGAATTGGGTAATTCCCGGGCACTGCCTCTATTTCACCGGGCGTTCCGCCCACTCCCTCCCGGGTCTTTGCCCCCCCCTTGCCTATTAAAAAAGCGTTCCCTTTTGCCTTGCCCTGTTTTCCCGGGGTTTTTCCGTATCCTCGTTTTCCTCTCTTGACCAGAATCTTCCCGGCCTGCCCCCCCCTGCTGCCCCAAGCGACAACCATACCCGCCTCCCTGACTTTCCCCTGACCCCGATCGACCCTCCTGATGATTTTGCACCGCAACTTCGGCTGCCACCGAAAGCAAGTCCGTGGGGGTAACGCCTGGTAGCCCCGCCGCACAAGTCCATCCCGCTTTGCGGGGGTTGGTGAAAACCGGGACCTACTTAGATTCCCGTTCCCCGGGCGTGGCTTACACCATCGCTTGTGGGGGTTTTCCAGTGGACCCCTTTCCGCGCGGAACCCGTAACAGAAAGACCCGGGCCATGGACCCCCGCCAAGGTACCGCTGCCAGTGTGGGGACCTCTCTGGTGGTGACCCGACATCTCGCAACGGGCCCCAAACAGGGGAACAGTGTCAGTTGACCGCCATGTTGCGCGCTTCCCCCGCCCGCAGCAACCTCCCCCTCCCCCTTCCCCGCTCCCGCTCCGGCGGTTCCAGGGCCCCGTTGGGACCCAAGCTGGTTTGTCGCTCCCTCCCAAATTTTGACGGTGACCCCAAGCCTGCGGGGGTTTTTCACCCAGTGCACCATGAAATTTGATTTAAAGGGGGGAAACAATTTGTTAAAACGTTCCAAGGTGGCTTTGTGGTCAGCCTTTGTCCGGGGGGCCCGGGCCTGGGCTAACCTCTATGGGCAGGAGCGATCCTGTGATGCGGTTCGCCGCCTTCCTCGTAAATTCCCGCAGTGTCTTCGGGAGCCACCCCGAATCTTCTGCAAGACGGACTCTTAACCCTACGCCGGGGTGAAACTTCAGTCGGGGGGTAGCGTACATTTTCGCACCCTGGCATCAGAGTTGCCCTGGAATGACGCCGGCGCGCCTTTAAAAAAGGCCCCTTTCCAGCGTATCAAGGACGCCCTTGCCGAAAGAGTTTTTTTACCTCTTTAAGCAAATTTAAACCACCGGCCCATCGCATTGGTGCGCTTCGAGAGAGCAAGAAGAGCTCCCCAAGATCGGCCCTGGCACGACCCCCCGTTTGCCACCGGGTCCGGTTTTCCCGAGGCCCCCATGCTTTTCCCTCCCCATTGGGGGAAAAACCCATGGGTGGATCAAGTCCACATTTTGGCAGGAATAATCCCGTCGGGTGCCGAAGCTAGTCTGAGCGCCTCCGGAAATTTTGGAGGAGTGTCCGCTTCCCCCCCAACGCCCGGGGAAAAGCCCCGGCACCTAGGAGTTGGGGAGGCCAAGGTAAAACCTTTTCCCCCCCGCTGACTTTGCCGGTGGAGATCAAGGACGACTTGGTCTTGTTTTCCCAGGCTCCTGCGTTCCTGGACCCCGGTTCCCCGGGAACTTTTCCACCCCCCCCCTTGTTACCGTTACACTTCCTGTGGTTAGTTTGAAAAGCGTTGGTATATCCCCCGTCCAGGGAGTGCTTGGGGACCCCACCCGGTACAGGACCAAGCCGGTGCCCCTCCACGGGGCCCCTGCAAAGGGAGAAGATCCCCCTTATTTTACTGTCTCGGTTTCCCTGCGATCTGTTGGGGCCCCCGTGGCGCCCCGCCATGCCCCTACGCAAAATTGGATTACGGGCGAGGTCTTGCGGGGGGGACCTGACGCGGGAACTCTTTTTGGTGGCCCCCTCGCCCGGTTTGCGCTCCGTTCCTTCCCAAAACCGCCCTCCGGGCCCTCTGCCGGTTTGCCTACGGAATCCCGGGGTTTTTCGGGACGTTTTTCCGGGAAGCAGGCCGAGAGCCTTCCGCCTCATCCCCCCTTGACTGCCCTATGATTACCCCGGGGCCGTCCCCCTAGGGGGGGGTTTTCCCCACTGTCGGTACTGGGCCCCGGGCCCTGTCGCCTTACATTGGGGAAAAACCCTGTAAAGGGCTTTTTTCCAAATTCCTCCCCGGCGGGGGCGGGTTTTTTGTTCGTGCAGAAAAAAGATGGCTCTTTACGGGGTATCATATGGGGGTTAAAAAAATCACGGTGAAAAAAACGCTATCCTTGCTGCTGATAGGGAAAAATGTTTGACCGGTTTGCGGAGCAAAATTTTCTCCAAATTTTGACCTGCGGGGGCCTACAACCCATCGCTTGAGAGGGGGTGGGGGGAAGATGCTTTTCCACAGGGTGGACACTTTGAATATCTCGTCTCCCCTTTGGGGCTGTGCAATGCCCCCCGCAGTCTTCCCAAAAATTTGTGAGAATATTTCCGGGTTCCTTTACAGGTTTTCGTGGGGCACCTAAAGACTCCTGGTGTTCTCTCCGAGGGAGACTCATCGCTCACATTCCCCCTGGATTGGAGCGGCTACCCTGCCCAACCCCCTACGCTAAATTAAGAATGTCTCTTTTCCCCCAACCAGCCTTGGTTACGTATCTCGGGCCGGGGTTTCGATGGGCCTGAAGTTGTCGGCTGCTTTCGTGGCCCCCGGCCCGGTGGGGGTCGAGTATACAACGCTTCCGGCTTTCCCAATTAAATCGTGTTTTTGCTTATTTACTTGGGGGCCCTAACATTGCACTTACCAAAAAGAACTCCCAACCCCAGGCATGGCCCCGAGGGAAAAAAGGGATTTCTAAATTAAGGTGCTTCGCCTCTGCGCCCCCCCTGACCAGGCTGATTCGAAACCTTCTTTCTGGAGGTGGCTGCCTCCTCGGGCGGGCTGGGGGCAATTCTGACGCGAAGGGCCTAAAGGCAAAAGGTCCCTGTCTTTCTTCTCCCAAACTTTTTCCCCTGCGGAGAGAAATTACACCTCGGAGACGGGAGTTTTGGGTTTTAAGCTACCCCAGAAAGAGTGGCGTTTTTTCGGAAAACGCACGTACCCCTCACCCTTTACTCCCCATAAAATCTTCAATACTCCAATGGCCCCAAACCCCAACCCACTCAGCCAGGGGCCCCGTTCTTTCGCGCTAATTTCCCAAAACATTTTGGGCCCGCGAGAAAAAAATCGGGCCATCCCCTCCCCTGTTCCGATGTGTTGGGTGAGGAGGGCACGCCCAACAATTTTTTTCCCCCTGAACGCCCCGATCTCGGGGTCCAGTAGATTGCAAAGGGCCTCCCGGGAAGACTTATGTCCGTCCTGCGTCCCCAGGAGAATTTTGAAATGGGACCTGTTTCTTGTGGCCGGTACCCCGAGCAAGCAAAACCTTCCTCCCAATCTTGTTTTTATGGTGGGCCCGAGCTTGCGGGGGGCATCAAGGATTTCGTGAAGCCTGCTTACTTTGTGTAACAATCCTCGCCACAAAAACCCGGGTTTTTTCCCAGCCCTCGCCCCCCTAGGGCCCTTGGACTATGTGGCAATGGGTTTCGTTAATCGCCCCCCCTTTGGGGCAAAAAAGGGCACTCGGGGGTCGGGACGTTTTTTTTAAGATGGGGGACTTTATCCGTTGCCGGGCTGCCCCCTTGCCCCCCCGTTGGCCACCGTTTTTTCCCCAAACTTCGCCTACAGGACTTCCCCACAAATTGTCTGGTCGGGGGGTCCAATTTTTGTCGGGGTTTTGGCGGGCCCCTGCTCTCGGGTTTAGGTGAACCCGATTTCTCTTCCGCCCCCACCCGAAGAACGGCCCCAATTTGGGGAGGATCAATTTAGTCCTGGGGGGGTATTTACGCATTTGTCTCGGTTTTAAAGGATGGGCTGGGCCCCGTGTTCTTTGGGCGGAGTTTTCCCATAACCCCGGGCGGAATCCCCTGGGAACCCCGCCATTTTTCATCGTCTATGGCCAAATTTACCGCCCTTTTACCATTGTTCCCCTCAAAGTGCGGCAGCGGATACTTTTGCCCCAAATATGGTGTCCATTTTTAAACAACGCGCAGTCTTGCAGAGCACCCCGCATGAAAGTCCAAACGGACAAGAATAAAGACCCCCCCAGTGTTTTGTGGCGCAAGGGCTGGCTATGGGCCCGATATATCCGGTGAAGATTCCTCGTACAAATTGGGGCCCCGGGGACGGGGGATTTAAGTACTCGCCCGCATCAAAACCCGGGTGCCTACAAATCCGGCTCCCCCCCATATCGTATTCCCCAAACCTTTCCCTGTCTTGTTGAAACCTGTGGTCCCGAACGTTTTTCCCCGAGGGTAAGCCCCCATTTTCTGAAAAGGGGGGCCCCCAACACTTCATGTAAATGAATCCTAGACATGAAGCCCCTCAAGGGAAAGGGGGTTTTTTGATTTAATGGAAGGGTTTGGTCCCGGGAGAGACTGGGGGGCCGGGGGGAACTCTTGGACCCTGAGTTGCTGCAGAGATTCCTCCCGGCCAAGAAAAGGGGGGGCTAAGGGGGGGGTACTGTTGCGACCGGCGCCCGCGATCCCCCTGCGGGCAACCCGGGGCAGCTTGCCCGGTCCCCCGGGGGTTTGGCCGACGCTGCCGGTTTTTCGGGCGGGGGGCGCATCGCCCCCCGGCCCAGTAATTAAAAGGCCCCCCTCCTGTGTCCCCGCAGCCTTTGCTGTCTGCGCCACCGGGCCTGTGACTAAGGCGCGCGCGTGCCCGGCTTGTGAGATTTAAAGGGGAGTGCCCGGGAAAATTTGGGGAATTGCCCGGGGATGCCCTATTTCCCTGGGCGTTCCCCCCGCTCCCTGCCGGATTTTGTGCCTTGCCCATTGAGAAAGGTCCCCATTGCCCCGTCTGATTACCCTGTACCTTCCTGCTTCCCTCTCTTGACCAGAATCTCTGCCGCCGCCCGACCCCCCCTGCTGTCCACGACCATGAAACCTAGCCCCCTGCCCTGACCCTTTGCTACCCCTACGAGCCGCCTGACGATTTTTCACCCGCTAACTTCGGCTGCACCCCAAGGTCACAGGGGGGAAACACTGGTAGATCCCGCCGCCCGCAAGTCCCTCCCGCTTTGCGGCGGGGTTTGGTGAAAACCGGGGCCCCCCTTAGATTCCCTTCCTGGGGGTGGTTTTAAAACCCCGCTTGTGTGGTCCCGTGGTCCAATCCGCGTCCCGGAAAGTAAAGGTTTTCACTTTTGCTTAACAGGTGACCACAAACCAAATGGGGCGTGTGGTTTCCGTAAAAAATTAACGCTCGAACAACAGCCATCACCTTCTACAAAGTAGTCAAGCATTTGGATGCCCCGAAACAGTACTGACAAAAGGGATGTTTTGAGTCCCAACTTTTCCGGAACTTTGTAAAATTTTTAAATGAAAAAATCCGCACAACGCCAAAACCACAAGGCAAAGGGCCCCCTGTGAAAGATCAATAGGGGTTTTCAAAAAAAGCTGGGAAAATTTTTGCTAAAAAGGCAGAAAAAGGCCAAATTAAGGATGAGTTAGTCCCCGGGTCTACCAAAAACACGAATCAATTTCTCCCCCCGGTAACCACCCTTAAATTTTTTTGAAAGTTTGGTCGCAAGGACAACTTTCCTTTAAGGGGAAAAGCTTCGGGATCCAAAAATTTCCCGATTTATAATCCCCCCCCTAAAGCCCATTGGGCTCTGAGCACCCCAAAAAACGAATACAAGAAGCGAAAAAGATTGTTGATTTAAAGAATGAAAAAAAAGCAAATAGGAAACAAGAGGGAATCCCAAAAATAGCGAGTTACTGCCACCCAAATAAAGGGGGGAAAAGAAAATGGGTTTAAAAAATAAACATCGCTCATTTTAAATGGATTCTTTTGTGGGAACCGAGCCAAAAACTATCACGGGTATACCTTTTCCGAAACGGTGTCTACGAAGTCAAGAACCCCGGGAAAGGGTTTCCCCAGACAGTGCTGAAAAAAGGGTAAATTGGGTACCAAAGAAGACCTTCTCGGGTTGGGCCCCCCTTCCTTTACCGCCCCCGGGGAGTTTTGTACCCCCCCCTCTCCAGTGGGCCCAAATTTACCCAAAGAGCCCTTTTTTGGAAGACATCTTAGCTATTCGTTTAAATTGGATGTACCAGTGGGGAACCCCTCCCCGTATCATTTTAAACCCCCCTGTTGGGTCCAATTGATAGTTCTGTTCCATTTCCCCCTGCTACTTCTGTCTATGTTCCAAGGGCCAGTCCCAGGTCAACCCCATGCTCCCGCTCCAGCCTTTAAAAAGGGGGATCCCATTGCTGAGACGGTCAGGCGCTTTAAAAAAAGGAATCTTTCCTGCCCCCTAAACCCAAAAAAAAAGGGTGTATGTCATTTCTTGTATATATAAGTTTTTTTACAAATAAGGTTAAGTCAGATAGTTATAATTCAGTAACGTTCAAGCCCCACAAATTTGGGCCAAAACCAACCCCCTTCTTTTTTTGTTTGGCTAGTCTATTTTACAGCCTATGATTATGGTACTTTGTTGACATTAAAATTTCCTTTTACAGGCCTTTCATGGGCGAAGAGGGATTTTTGCCGACAAGACTCTATCGCTATAAAATTTGGGACATTTTTTCCCGTTAAAAGCCCAAGTTTTTTCCCTTTTTTTTATTGTACTGTAATTTTTACCAATTTTTGTTTTTCCAATGGTTATGTTTTTTCTTTCCTCAGTGTCCCCATTCAACCATATCCCCAGGACGGGTCACCTTCCGAGGGTGAGTATGTAGTGGCCCGAAAAAGAAACCCTTTTTCCGTCTGCCTGTTTCATTTACCGCTTTCAGAAAATACCAAATTGCTCAAAGTAAACCCCTCTATGCCCAGTTTTCCCCTGTGAGCTCAATATTTAAGTCCCCAGGGGAAATTTTTTTATTTTGTTCTATTTTTAAAATTTCCTTGGGGAATTTTTTCCCGAAATTTTTTGCATTTACTTTGCCCCCCCGGTTTAAACAACAAGGGGTTAAATCAGGGTTTACCTGGGTTGGATAAATTTGGGCCGCCCCTGTTTACCCCAATTTAGGGGAGCTCTTTTTGCCCGCCCGAAATAACGGTCTGGTGGGAAATTCCAGAAGCAAGCGAAATTCAGCACTAAAAACTCCACAGAGGGGCAACAGCCCGGCTGCGGCTAGAAAACGTTTAATTTTTTAAATTTAAACCCGAAAAAGGGAACAACGGGGATTTTCCCCCCCGGTTTTAATTGGGTTTTCCCGTTGGACAAATTTATAAAATAATTAATTTTTAAAAGCCTACTGTTTCCCTTGGAATTTTTTTTGAGGGGCCCCCCAAATCCGAAATTTTTTGTCCTGGTTTAATGTCAGTGGTCCAAAAGGCTTTTTCCACCGCACCAGGTGCCCTTGGCAGCGGGCCCCGTTCCCAATCCAAAATCAGTATCTTTTTTAATGCCCCCAAAAAAGTGTAAAAAGAAAAAAAATGTTTGAATCAGTACCCTTTGTATCAGCGTATTTTTCCGGAGCCGGTTGGGGGGAGTCCCCACCCCCGGCAAACAGAAAAAAAACAAAAAGGTCACCCAAATACATCCAAAGGGCCTGGGTATTAATAAAAAATTTGACCTTTTTTTTCCAAAGATTTAAAAAGTCAAAGCCTTTGGGGGATTGGTTAAAAAGGTACAAAAGCAATTTTTTGGCACCCAAAAAATAGCCCCCGCCGAATTTTTATGAAAGCCGCAGCAAACTAGTCAGAAGAAACTTTATCCAAAAAAAAAAGACGGGCCCCTAGGAAAAGGCCGGCAAAAAATTTAAGGGAGAACTCCCCATCGAAAACCCGCAAGAGGTAAGCTTAAACAGTCTGTCAAACCAAAAAGTTTTTTTTTAAAAAGGGTTGGGGGGGGGAATGGGGGGAAAAGGGGGGGGGTTTTGGGGGTGTTTTTTAAAATTTTAAGAAAATTTTCCCAAACAAATTTAAAATTTTAAAACCCTGAAACAGAAAAAGTGGGATCAGAGTTCCTTTTCAAGAAAGGGAAACAGAAAATGGCTCAAAGAAAGCACTAATGGCTCAAAAGAAAGGCCCAAGGCCCGAGGGAGAAAAAGGCTCAAAGACAAGCAAAGACAGGGCCCCAAATTTAAAATTTTCCCAAAAAGGAAAAAAAGGGGGAAGCAAAAGGGCCCTTTGCCAAGAAAAAGGGTTTTTGAACAGCAATAGGCCCCAAAACACAACCCAGATGCCCATATGCAACATGGAAGAATAAACCCCCCGCCGCCCGCCAAGTACGGTAAAAACCAAACACCTCCCTTTAAACCCCCTCCCATGTCATTTGAACCAAAAATTTACTTAAACCTACCCCCGCCGTACAGGAAGGGGTTAAGAGAAGCCCCCATACCCCCAAAAAAAAAGTAATTTTTGCATAAAACAAGCATACCCCCAAGGCTTTTAAAACCCCAGCTTAAAACCCCCCATCCTGATTATCCGCCCCCCTTTTTTCCCGAGAATCTTCCCCCCCAGGGATAATCACAAGGGTAAACTGGGGGCGCGAGGGGGGGGAGTTTTGGGCCCTGCGGACTTTGCCCAGATATATGATACCAGGGAAACTGAAAACCCTAGCCCCCCTCCCAAAATTCGTGGGCCATGCGAAAAATTTCGGCTTGGGAAAACTAATCCGGGGGCAGTTTAAACAATGATCTTTTCCCCCAAGCCCCGGAAGATCTTGACTTTCTTGTTTTTGGTTAGGCCCCGATTTGCGGAAGATAAAGGGCATTGAGGCAGTTTCCAGGTCCCTCAAAAAAGGGTTTGTGCCTTTTCATGGGAAAAGGACTTGAACAGATTTTCCGGCAGTTCAAAAGGGTTAAAAGAAAAAAGCCTTTTTTAAAAAAGGGGCTTTATAAAATTCCCAAAAATCCCCAAAAAGGACAACCCCAAGCTTCAAGACCTGAGTGACCTACTTAAAAGGGTAGAGCTGGGGGAAAAAAAATGGATCCCCGTTTTTCTGGATGAGTTACCTTTTATATAGCCCCGGGGTTAAACCAATTAGTGTCCAAAATTTCCTATGGCATGCAAGAAAAATGGGGAAAAATGGGTCCAGATCCCAAAAAAGAAAGAAAAATGTCCCTTTCCCCCCTTCCTTTTTTTTTTCCAAATTTTTCCCGTGACCCAACTCGGGAAGAAAACCTCCCCGTTTTGACTTCAAAAAAATTGCTCTACCAAACTTAACAAATTGGCTTTTAAATTTTAAAGAAAAACCAAAAAAAGCCAAAGTAGAGCTTGAGGGGAAAAGAAACCCGTTAGGAAGACAGAATAAATTATGATTGCCCCCTAGTCCAAAACGTTTCCCGTCCAAAAGAAAAAGACCCTAAAACGTAAGTGTCCTAAAACCCCAAAAGAAACCCCATCCACCCCCCCCCAAAGGGAAAGTGTGGGTTAAGGCAAAGGGTTTGCAAAAACGCAGATTTCATTTCTTTAAAGGAAAATGGGGGTGTGTTTAAAGTGTTTTTGTTTTTTCCCAAACCCTTTTTCAAAAGGCTGTAAGGCTGTATCAAGTGCACTGAAAGCAGTTTGTGACAAAAATGTTTTAGCCCAAAAGCATCCTTCCTCTTTCCCCGACAACCCACAAAATTCAAGGGAACATCTAAAGCCTTTACAAGCAAGGGGGGAGCCATCAGCTTTAAACTTCAGTACTACATGTCTCCTCCTCCTGCATTGGGGAAATAGGGCATAAAGAGGTTTTTCCCCAAGTGCTGTGCCCCAAGGGTTTTTGTTTAGTAAGTGTCTATCCAGGGAAGGGCAAACAGAAAAGGCCCCCCGGAAAAAAGCCATAATAGACAAAAAAAAGGGAAAGGGCTCTAGCAAAGTAAGTTCCCTTTGGGTTTTTTCGGTTTTAAAAAAAAAATAATACCAAAACACCCCTAACACAATCCGGTCACATACAGAAACCCTTTGGAGAAAATTGGGAACCCTTTTTTTCCCAAATTTTTTTGGGGTCCGGAAAGGGTTTTTTTAAAAAGGCAACCTCCCAAAGTTTATTTACTTTATTATATCAGTAACTCAAAGATTAAAATAAAACCCCCCAAAAAGATAGTGTGATATTGGGTTTTACTTTTGCTTATTTAGAAATAAAGACAAGGCCGCTTTTTAAAAATTTTTTTTTCAAAAGGGAAAACACACTAAAAAGGATTACAAATATCACAAACACCCTATATATTGGGTTTAAAAATTCATCGGGAAACTTATAAGCATAACTAAATTTGGGATCAGTTTGGGAACCGGACCAGCGGCCATTTGAGAAAAATCCGAAAATTTAAAACCGTGAGGGTGCCCCCCTAAAACAGGTCCAACTTACCCGGCTTTTTTTCAGAATCTTTTAACAATAAACCCGGGAAAGGGGCCCAAGAGATAAGAAGATCTAGTGGGATCCCCTGTGGGTTGAGGGGGTTTTCCTCTTTAGCCCAAGGTACAGCTAAATTTTAACTTGCAGCAAAAAATTTCCCTTTAAAACCCTTTTTGAAACCCAAAAGCCTGCCCTAACCAAGTGATACGCAAAAAGGAAAAAATATTTCTTTTCCCGCCTAAGGCCCCCCTCCCTTTTTAATGGCCAGTTTTAAAAAGGTTAATGGCAAGGGGAAAAAAAACCCCTGACTTGGGTGCTGTACACCCGGATTCTATGATTTCCCTCCAAAACATCGTGGGTAATAATTGTTTAGACCGGGGAAAAGCTATGGGGGTTCCGTAAAATCTTCCCCCCCAAAAACAAGGCCCTGATAACAAACCCCCTGTGTCAATATATGTTTTTTCACAACAAAAAAATTTCCAACGTAGGAAAATTACCGCTTAAAATCCCTTATTCTTAAAAGGGGATTTTGACAAAAATTGGGGTTCCGGGGGGTCTTTTAAACTCTTAGCACAACCTTTCTTAAAATTCCCCCAAAAAAACAGGGAAAAATCCAAAATTTTCCCCACCCAAAGTTAATTGAATGTACCAGATACCTATGATAAAGAAAAAATTCCGTTCCTTTAACTGCTTTTTCATAAACCCCCCTTTAGACATGGGAAAGGAGATTCCCCTAGGACAAAGAGCGTGGGCATTTTTTTCTTGCTTTGAGAGTTTCCCTAAGGTCGTCCCAAAAATGCCCAATGCCCCGTGAAAGCCCCATCGCCAAAGCCCTTTACCCCGGGTAGGGTTAAACATTTTGGGAAAGTGTGGGTTTGGGTAAAATCTTAAAAACCCCCCCTCGATTTAACTCCTTTTAAAAAAACCCTTTTTTGCTCAAAAAATGGGCGCACAACCCAAAATTTAAGCCTTTTCCCTCATCATTTTGAGGTAAAGGAGCTTTTTTCTAATTTTTAATAAAAGGGAAACCCTACTTTACTAACCCCTTTTGATTATTAGGAGGAGCCCGGGGTTTCACACAAAACAAACGACAAAAAAAAGTGCCTTGTCCAAAGAAGATAAAGAGTTCAAACAAAAATAATTTGGGCAGAGAATGTTCAAGGATCAATCTAACCCCTGGGTTTAAAAATTACCCTTTTGGTGAAAAAGCCCGGTTCCTAAAAAACCGGGAACCCAAACATTAAAACCCGATTCATCTCCCTTTAAACTCCCTTTCAACTCAAATTCCTTTTCAACTCCCAAACCCGAGAAAAAGATCAATTTTGGGCCTTCATGGAAAAGAAAATTTCTCAAAGACCCCCGCAAGCCCGCCCACCCTTTTTGGCATCTTCCTTTCCCTTGGGGGTGTATCACCCACGAAAACCCAACCCGAAACAAAAATGGTGTTTGAACCCTTTCAAAGCATCATGGCGTAAACCTTGAAACACTTCTCTCCAAAGGGTTTAACCCGACCCAAAACTTGGGAGGGGTCCCCAGAAGTTAAAGGGGGAGACATGCCTTATCGCCCACATTGAGCGAATGTTTTAATTGTTTCATGTACAGAAGACCACCAGAAATTACCCCGGGGTTTCTGTGGAAAAGGGGCCCAAAAAAAAACGTGTTTCGGGAAAAAGTCCCCTTCCAACCCGCTGGCGCTACTTATGGCCCACAAAGGACTGTGTGATGGTGAGCAGAGGTTTTGGGGGGGGTTTTCCCTCACTTTTTTTGGAAAAAAGACTTCTACGTGGGCGACGCATCAAAACCTTGCCCCCACAGAAAAAGCCCTTTGACCTGCTCAAAACTACACAAGGTAAGCTGTCTAAAGCCCCCTCTTGGGGTTTAAAAAAATTGCCTCCCAAAAGTACTGGTGTATGGGAAAACCTTTAGCCCCCGCACTGTTTCCACAGAATTTTAAGACTTGAACCTTTCCAAAAGGGCGACCCTCCAGTGCAGAGAAATCGGGTTTGGTTGGGACTTTTAAATGATTTCCCTTTGGGTTCCCAGGGTTAAAATTTTAACCCACAAACCTTCCCAAAAAGTTTGAGTTCTCAGTGGGGGAACAGTATTTTCCCCCTGGGGTTTGTGGGCCTTTGATGTAAAAGGCAAAATTTAAATAAACAGCTCTCAGAGATGTTGAGGGTGGGATGCTCCAATTTCCCCTTAACAAGCAGCGGGAAATGGGGTTGGAAAAATTCCCTTACATTGGACAGGTTCAATACCAAAGTTGTACATTTTCCCGCATCTCTCCCAAAACTTTCCAAATTTTTTGGTAATTGTTTTAAATTTTAACGCTTTTATAAGTTGATAATTAAGACCCCCAATTTTTCATTGATTAAAAACCCCCGCCATTTTTGGTGAAGCTTGGATCACTAAAATCATTTTTACAGTGACCTTCAGTATAAAAAATGGTATTTAGCTAGGAGCATCCCGTTTTTGACTTTAAAAAGGGATAGAATTTGTTAAAACAGAATGGGAAAGGGGCAGAATGACCTAAAAATGTCTTTTCCCCAATTCTGTATTGGGGAAAAGTTATTTCGGATTAAGTTTTTAAATAAAGTTTAACGTTCCCGCATATTGAAATTTAACCCCGATTAATAGAATCCCCGGACCCTTTGAAACCCCATTTTGGGTTTGGGTTTATAAAGAAGTGTATCCCGATTGGGATTGTTTTTAAACCTATTTTAATGAAAAACCCCAAGCAAATTTTAAAAAGGGGCTGTAAAATTAAATAAAATTGTTTTTTTCAAACCTTTTTCTGGATCCCCAAAGGTTTCTTGATGTGGAAACGGGGCAGGCCCAAAGCCCTGGGGATAGATTCCACAACATTTTTGGGGTTTCGCCCCGGTTCAAGATTTCCCCAAACTGACGAGGACAAAAAAAACAAATTGGGAAAACCCGGTTGGGGGAGAAAACCCCGGGGGATTCTGGCCAAAAAAGGGGGAAATTTAAATACCTTTAATTTCGGCTTCCCCTATAGCAACTTATTCTGGCTCTGTTTTCCAAGTCAAAAGGAACTTTTTTGGTTGGGGTTGTTGTTAATTTTTAAAAAAAGAAAATGCTTTTCCCCTCTTCATGTTTTCGTAAGGGATTAAGGTTTTTAAGGGTTTTACTTATAGGTTAAAATTTTAAATTATAATAATTTTAGTGTGTTTTTTTTCTTGTTGTATCTAAAGTATTGATTTTTCCCAAAGGGAAATT
>JAODAL010074786.1:0-14240 GCA_025379985.1 Phyllomedusa bahiana
TATGACGGCCCCTTCGTCTACTCCCGGGACCAGTCTTCCTGGGGGCAGGTTTCCCCCATTCGGTCCCCCGGAACCCGCGTCGACCTCATTCGGAAAAACCTCAGAAAGGGCTTTATACCAAATCCTCCCCCCCGGCGGGGGCAGGATTTTTTCTTCGTGCAGAAGAAAGATGGCTTTTTTAAAAAGGGCCCGGGTTTACCCAACTATGGGGGCCTTAAACAAAACACGGTGAAAAACCGCTACCCCATGCCATGATCACAAAACTGTTTGCCCGGCTTCGTGGAGCAAAAATTTTCTCCAATTTTTGACCTGCGAGGGGCCTAAAACCCTCATCCCGCATTTGAAGGGGGATATAAAGACTTTTTTAAACAGGGGATGGACATTTTAAAATATCTCGTTTTTCCCCTTCGGTCTGTGCAATCCCCCCGAATCTTCCAAAATTTTTGTGAAGGGCCAAGTGGAGAGGATAAAATAGTCATGGGGGCAAATTACGACATTTTTGGCTCCCCCACAGGAGACTGGGCCAGCTTGCTTTTTTGGGGGGGAGTTTTCCTATAACCCCCCTTGATCGGAATCCCCTGGTACCCCCCCATTTTTCATCGTCTATGGCCAGACCCTCCCCCTCCTTTACCTTTTGCTCCACCATCAGAAGTCCCGCAGCGGATACTTTTCCCCAAGTTTGGGTGCCCATTTGGAACAGACCGCCACTCTGCGCAAGCATCCCCACGCAGACGTCCAACGGACAAGAAAGAAACCCCCCCCCAGTGTTTTCGCCTGGCGACAAGGTCGGGCACAGCCAGATATACCCGGTTAAAAGATCCCCTCTAAAAATTTGGGGCCCCCGGTCATAGGCCCATTTGAAGTTTTCCCCCCCCGCACAACCCGGCTACAAACCCCGGCCCCCCCCACAATGCGTATTCCAACTCCTTCCATGTTCCTTGTTGAAGCCGGGTCCTGAACCCTTTTTTTCCCAGAGGATCAAGCCTCCTCTTCTGAACGGGGCCGCCAACATCTTCACTGAAAAATGAATCCTAGACATGAAACCATCAAGGGAAGGCGGAAATTTCCTGATTGACTGGAAGGGTTTTTTGGGTCCTGAGGAGAGATCGTGGGAGCAGGAGGACAACATCTTGGACCGTGATTGCGGGCAAAAGATTCCTCCAGGCCAGAAGAAGGGGAGGTCTAAGGGGGGTGGGTACTGGTGCGACCGGCGCCCCGCGACTCCTCCTGCGGGGCCTGCCGCAGCTCTGCCCCGACCCCGGGGACAAGTGCCCCCGCGCTGGCTCGGGTGGTCGGGCTCGGGCCACTCCGGCCCTCCGGCGCGTCAGTATTACCCGGCCGCGCTCCTGTTTCCCTGCAGTCTCCTGCTGTCCGGGCGCGCGCGTCCCTGTGACCCTAAGGCGCGGCGCGCCCGGCTCTGTGGATTTAAAGGGGCAGTGCGCCGGTAATTGGGTAATTGCCGGGCACTGCCTTTTATTTCACCTGGGCGCTTCCCCGCCCCCCTGCCGGATCTTTTAGTGCCTTGCCTATCGAGAAAGCGTTCCCAATTGTCTCGTCCGATCTAACCGTGTACCGTACCCTCGCTTCCGTCTCTTGACCACGAATCTCTGCAGCCTGCCCTGACCTTCTGCCTGTCCACGACCACGAACCATAGCTGCCTGCCCTGACCTTCTGCCTGTCCACGACCACGAACCATAGCTGCCTGCCCTGACCTTCTGCCTGTCCCCGACTACGCCTCCGGATTATGATTTTGCACCACGCTATACTTTGGCTGCCACCGCAAGCAAGTCACGTCAGGGGTAACGACCTGGTAGACTCCCGCCGCAGCAAGTCCATCCCGCTTTTGCGGCGGGCTCTGGTGAAAACCGGGACCTACTTAGACTCCGCTCCCTGGCGTGGCTTACACCATCGCTTGTGGTGGTCCAGTGGATCCACTTCTGCGTCCGGAACTGCAACAATGGGTAGGTAAAAGCATCAACAAGTTATTCCCACATAAAATGACACATGTCAGAGTTCAAAACTGGGGCATCAGGTCAAAACTGGCTGCGGCGGTAAGGGGTTAATATTGTTTATTAATTTTTATACTTTTAACTTTTTTTTTTCCTACATTAAGTCCCCATAGAGTACTTGACCCTTAGGGCGTGCGATTGCAAGTACACCTCTCTGCAAAAGGGTGTTCAAAGATGGCCACTCCATTACTTCCTGCCTCGGGCAGGATGTAATAGAAGTGAATACATGGCAGCTATGGAAGCCTTCATAAGGTTTCCAGCCGCCATGTTAACGTATCGGCACCTGACGATCTCGCCACGGGGGTGCTGATCGCAGTGAAGAACAGTGCATAGTACCGTTTCTCATCCATTTAGATGCCATAGCCAAGATCGCTGCAGCATCTATAGCGTTAAACAGCAGAGAACAGAGCTGGCTCTGTTCCCTGCTGTTAGCGCCAGGTGTCAGCTGTAATTAGAGTTAGCCTACTACATGGGTCCTTACCTGCATCAGGACGTACCCATATATTCTGTGCCAGTATGGTTTTAGAAATTTGCCACCAGCCTAATATTGTTTAGGTCCGCATGGTGCCTCCTCAATACTAGTAGCTCTGATGGACTCTACAAGATCTCTGAAGTGTCCTGTGCTACCTGCATCAAGATGTTAGCAGCAGATCCTGTCAGTTGTGAGGTACGGCCTCCATGGATCAGGTTTGTTTTTTCCACCGATCCCACAGAGGATCTGGGGAATTTGGAGAACGAGTCACCACCTTGACCTCTTTGTCCTGTTCCTCATTCCTGAACTATCTTTGCAGTATGGCCGGGGCATTATCCTGCTGGAAGAGGCCACTGCCATTAGGAATCCCGCTGCCCTGAAGGGATAGATTTGGTACCTGCTACTCAAGCCCCTTGAATATAGATACAGGATTAAAACAGGTCACCCCTCTTAAGGGGGCTTTGAAGAACTTTTAAAAACCTCCCTACCATCTCCCACTAACCATGCTTGCCTCTCCCATCACCACTGTTTCAGCACAGCATCACGTGACGTCATCAATGAGGACAGGGGGAACACTGTAGCTCTGGCAGCGCTGGAACGGTGGTGATGGGAGCAGCAAGTATGGGTTCATTTTCTAATTTAGCACATTGGGTGGTGGTAGGGACGTTTTTAAAAGTCTTCAAAAACCCTTTTAAAGAGGTTGTCTCACCATGCTGTTTCACAGAGCCACAAGTTATTGCAGAATGAACCTTCCTCAGCCTTCCTGGTCAGGCTGTAGGTGGTTCTTTAGCAGTGATTAGCATATCAGCTCCATATTCACAGCTTGAGAGCAGGAGATCTTATCTATAGTACAGAGAGCTTCAGAGTTCAACGTAAGCTCTAAAGTAATAAAGCTCCTGCCCTTTAATACCAGCCTCTGGAGTACCATTCTGTACCCCTTAAATATTATTCCATATCACCTCACACACTATGAATATTGTGCCTTCATGAAGTCGATTTCACTGTCCCCTTGACTGATTTGGAACTCGAGCAAGTGATTAGAAGAGATCAGAGTCCTCTCATCTGCTTGTTCGGTGACAATCTGAATTCTGCCAAGTTGGCGCCCGGCACCGATGGATAAAATATTTCTTCATCTACTTTATTTGAGCAGTAGCATTGCACAGCACAGCCTGAATTATTCATTAACCTGTATGTCTTTGGACACTGGTGAAGTAAATGGTAGATGTACTGTATTTGCCAAGAATGGAAAAATCCAGAACATGGGAGTTATTAATAAGTACAAGATGGATATTCTAAATCACGTATTATTTCTAGATAAAAGCAGTGTTCTCCCCAGGATGTTTCACAGAGCCTGCTCTTCACGGCCAGCTTCAGGCTCACTCTTCAGGTTCAGGCTTTGGGCGGTTCTACAGCTTCAGGCTCCCTCTTGCGGTTCAGGCTGTGGGTGGTTCTACAGCTTCAGACTCCCTCTTCCGGTTTTAGGCTATGGTGGGTTCTACAGCTTCAGACTCCCTCTTCCGGTTCAGGCTATGGTGGGTTCTACAGCTTCAGGCTCCCACTTCCGGTTCAGGCTATGGGTGGTTCTACAGCTTCAGACTCCCTCTTCCGGTTCAGGCTATGGGTGGTTCTACAGCTTCAGACTCCCTCTTCCGGTTCAGGCTATGGTGGGTTCTACAGCTTCAGACTCCCTCTTCCGGTTCAGGCTATGGGTGGTTCTACAGCTTCAGCCTCCCACTTACTGGTCAGGCTGTGGGTGGTTCTACACTTCCAGGCTCCCACTTCCAGTTCAGGCTGTGGGTGGTTCTACAGCTTCAGACTCCCTCTTCCGGTTCAGGCTGTGGGCGGTTCTACAGCTTCAGACTCCCTCTTCCGGTTCAGGCTGTGGGCGGTTCTACAGCTTCAGACTCCCTCTTCCGGTTCAGGCTGTGGGTGGTTCTACAGCTTCAGACTCCCTCTTCCGGTTCAGGCTATGGGTGGTTCTACAGCTTCAGGCTCCCACTTCCGGTTCAGGCTGTGGGCGAGCCTTCAGCAATAACTGACACTCCAGCTCTGCTGTTCCTAGCTGAGCCTGTTAGAGGAACATTGGTGATGGGGAGGCAGGGCACAAGGGCATGGAGCTCTAAGGGCTTGTCCCCACGGCACTGGTTTTTGGTCTGTTTTTCAGACGGTTTTCGGTTTTAGAAACTGTCTAAAAACCTGCAAGCAAAGCTCCCCCCATAGACGTCAATAGAAAAACTGTTCAGCAGTCCCCACTGAACAGTTTTCCACCGGGCGGTTTTTCACGCAGCTGTTTCACACATGTTTATTCTTCCGACCGGTTTCCAGACTGAAAACTAACATTGGAGTCAATGTAAACCGCTCAGAAAGTGGGTGAGTGGTTTTTGATGCGGTTTTTTTTGCAAAGAAAAGTGAAGAATAATCCCACCTATAGTGGGGTTTTTGCAGGTCCTTTGGCACTTTTTTAACACAGGAAGGTCCTGCAAAGCACTTCAATGTGAACGAGACTCTATAAATCCTCTTTTTAGCCTAAATTAACCAAATTTTTATGCTGTTAACATGCACATGTGCTTAAAGGGAAAGTGAAAAAGTTGGCCTTTGTGCCCACCTTTTGGTTAAATTGGGGGGAGATAAAAAAAAATCACATGGTTTTTTCACCTTTCCGGAATATTTTTGTACCAGTGCACTTTTCATTTTGAAAAAAAGCCCCAAAAACCGCTGGGGAAAACCGGGAAAAAAAAGGGAAATGTCCCCACGGAAGGGGTTTTTTTCCCCCTTTTTTTTTTCAGAGGGTTTTTGGGGTTTTTCCCAGACCGTCTAAAAAACCGGGCTGAAAAACGAACGCACGCTATGGAAAACCCCCGTCAGAAAGGCCCCACTGCACGGGTTTTTTTCCGGCCCCGCCCCGGGGCCCGAAAAACGTTGTAGGGGGCACTTTCCCTTAAGCAGGGGGATGGGGAAAAGGGAGGGCTTTTCCCCCCGGGTTATAAATGGGGGAGAGGGGCCCCAAAAAACGGGGACAAATACCGGTCGCATAAACCGACCGAAATTTGGGCCCCTTCCCCCTAAATTCACCCCAAACAGGGGGCCAAAAACAGTTCAAAAAACCGCCAAAAAAAAACCGCCCCTTTTTTTTTTGTCCCCATAAAAAGTAAAAAAAACCTGTTGAAAAATGGGGGGGTTTTTTCCCTAAGGTCAAAACCAGAGCTTTTTTTTGGGTTCCCTTTGGCCGTGTAAACGCCCCTTGGGGCCCTTGCCCCCACGGCAGTTTTTGTCAGCTGGGGTTTTTACAAAAAGGGTTTTTTTTGGGTTTTAAAAAGCACCCTTGTAAAACTGGATGTCAAACTTTTTCATGGCCCCTTAGGGAAAATTTCCGTGCAGCGTCTCCACTGCACAGATTTTCCCCCAAAAACGTTTTTTTTACAGGGGCCGGGGCCGGGTGAAAAAACTTTTTAAAACTTTTCATTCTTCCCCCCCCCCCCGATTTTTTCGGGGGGGAAAAATTGAACCGGGTAAATTGCAAAGGGGGAAGGTTTTTGTCTCCCAAAATTTCGTGGAGAAAAGCCGCCCCCCTTTCAAAAACCCCGGCCCCCGAAAATTACCCCGGGCCATAAGCCGGGGTTTTCCCTTTTTTAAAGGGGTAAAGTTTGTCATAAAGAAACATAAACAAGCTCCTCTGGGGTTTTTTTTTTGCAATGTATAATTTTCCCCCCAGGAAAAGCTGAAAACAAAGGCTTCATATCACCCCTTCCCTTTAATTTTTCCAAAAAAAAGGAAAAAGGGCGGGGTTTTACCCTTTTTGTCCCCCTTTGGGTTGTTCAATATTGTTTTTAGAACCTCAAAGCACTTACGGGAATTTTGGAGCTTTTATCGGGGGATAAAAGTGGGTACATCAGAGATGAGACTAGTCTGCTTTGCAGACGATAGGCTTCTTTTTCTTAACCCTCAAAACCCCAGTTGGGGAAAAGGTCCTAGCCATCTTAAACTTTTTGGGGAATTTTCCCACTGGTTATAAATTTAGTTGGTAAAAAGGGCCCAACTTTTGCGTTGGTTTCCCAAAAAGGGTAAAAATTAATCAGCAAGAAGTGGGGGTTTAAAAAAATTTAAAAATCCCCCTAACTTGTTTGGGGTTTGATAAACTTTTGATTTTAAAAAATTTAAACTTTTTCCCCCACTGTTTTAAAAAAAATAATGGGCAAAAATTGGAAAAAGGGGAAGGGATCTTCTGTTATCTTTTAACCCCCTTTAAAAAGGGGTTTGGGTCCCCTAATTGATTCCTCTCCCCTCAGTCCTTTTTTTTTGGGTTTTCCCATTTTAAATTTCAGGGGGTGTTTAGGGTTTTTTTAAGGCTGCATTTAGAACCCAGGTCTGTAGTTAGCGCCCAGTGCTGGAAAGCCTATCAGGAGAGTTTAAAACCCCGTAGCTAAAAACAACCAGTGGGGCCCACCCCAAACAGGAAAGATCAAAATTTCCCGTAGTTTAAAAGGACCTGAGGAGTTAAATGCACCCCCAATAAAAGAGGGGGGTATCTTAGAATAGGTAGGAAAATGTTAAGGGGACACATATTCCAAAGTGCCCTTTTTTTTTGCAAAAACTTAAACAAAAAAAGCAGCAATCCTTGCAGTGAGAAAACCCCCAAAAAATGACTCTGAACATATAAGTATGCCCTTGGGGTTTAAAAAAGGGGGTTTTGTAGCTTTTTAAACTTCTGTTCCACTCATCATGTTATTCTCTTCCTGCTCTATATCCCCTTTAGGGGGCTACTTTCAGGGGGGGGAATTGGGAGAGGGTTTCTACTGGGACCTTTCCCTTAGGGGGCCCAAAAAACTCTTCCCGCCACAAAAAAAAAAACCAGTATTGCGATGGCAATTGGGGAACTGGGGGGCCCCCTTTTTTATTTTTTGGGACCAGGGCCCAAAAAGCTTTAAGTTACCCTCTGATCCCCCCATACCACTCTGTTTATTCCCCCAGCCTTTTTTTTTCGTTATCACTAATTTTTTGTCCCCCCCCTTCCTCCCCCCTGTTCCCCCTTTCTCTTTCCCCCGCTTTTTTTTTCCTCCCTTTCCCCCTTTTTTGTCTTTTACTTTTCACAACTGTTTTTTTTTTTCATTATAGATGTTCTTGATAAAGGGGAATCGCCGAAACGTTGAAAATATTATTGACTCAATTGTATAATTAAGTTTAAACACTTTTTTGGTATGTCCTTGTAAAAAAAAAAAAATTTTTCTCCCCAATTTTTTTTGTGTTTATTTTTAGCCCCCTATCTAATAAATGAAATAAAAGCAATTTTTCTCTTTTTTTGGGTGTGCGGTGGATCTATAAATTTTCTCAAATTTTTCACCCCATTTTTAATTATATCCTGCCCACTGGTGTGCGTGACCATTTTTCTTAAAAACCCGAAGTTTATCTTTAACCCCTTAAAACCAAAACCTTTTAAAAGGCCTTAGGGGGATGTTCAAAAAAACTTTTAAAAATTTCGGGGCGTAAAAAAGTACGCCCGGGGGTTCAAGAGTTTCGCTGAAATTTGGGCCCTTTCTCCCCCGATGTGGGGGCCTCAACCCCGCCGGGCCCCCCCCCAGACATTTCCCCTTATCTTTCCCCGCGGGGTACAATTTGTATCGTATTGTAAAGAGCAGGGAAGGGAGGCGTAATCCAAAATTCTCTTTGAAACTATTTATTACCGGAAAATTTTGGGGCGGGATTTTGCCCCCGTTTTTAGAGGAAAAGTAAAAGCCGCCCAAAAAAAGCCGTGTGAAAAAATACCCTTAATGTCCCAAACACATTTTTTTTAATTTTTTTTGGCCCCCCATGCGGTTTTAACATTTTTTTAAAATTTTTTATTTTTTTTTTAATTTACGCCGGGTTTTTTTTTAGGTGTTGGGGGAAATTAGTTCCAGGTCTGGGGGGAAACACGGGAGAAGTCTTTGAGATGGTTTTTGTGAGGAGCTTTATGAGAAGGGGGGCAGGGAGAAGGTCCTGTGGGGAGCGGGGATTATGAGGGGAAAGGGATCCTTTGGGGATTAAGGCAGGATGGGATGGAGGGAGTTTTTTTGGAGAGCCTTTTTAGGGGGATGGTTAGTAACTTTAACTGAATTGGGGAAATGGGGGGCCAAAAGGGGATTGGAGAGAAACAGCGAAGAAGAGGTAAAAAAGCGGCAGCAGATTTGAGGAGGGATTGAGGAGCAATTTGGCTAGAGGGGGAACCCAGAGAAGGATGTTGCATATCTGGGGGGAGATGACAAGGGCAGGCCGCATTTTTATCAAAGCTGAGTGTACTGAACAAATATTCTCAGGGGAAGGGGCGGGAGGGGTGGGGGGTTTGGGGTTTGGGGTTTTAAAAGGGCAGAGAGGAGTCAAAGATTATCCCAAAGCAGCGGACTTGCATGAGCAATGAAAGTGTAGAGCCATTGACTGTGATAAATAGATCAGGTGGGGGATAGAGTGGGATAGAAGAAAGATATAAATTTCATTTTTTCTTCACATTAGATTTAAAAACAGGGGGAAAGAAGGGGGGATATGGATGATAATAATCGGGACCGGGGAGCAAGAGTTAGTATCGGGTCGGAGAAGTAATTTGGGGTTCATCACATACAGGTGGATGAAAGCCGTGGATGCTATAGCTGACCGGGGCCAAGGGTGAGGTAGAGAAGAGTAGTGGGCCCAGGACTGCCCCCATGAGGGACATAAACAGGGGAGGTGGGAGGAGGGAGGAATTCGGGAGTAGAGACACAAAACATCCATCGAAAAGGTAGATGAGATACAGGAAAGGGCCAAACCCGTGATGCCAAAGGATGCAGTTGATCCACAATCATTTTACACCAGGCCACACAGGTGACATCTGCTTGATTCAGCTAAATTGCTGGTGCTGCTTTTCAGGGAAAAAGACAGAGAAAGAGAGGCAAAAAGCAAGAGGCATGTGCAGTCATGTACAGTAGCTGTAGGGTGGGCTCCATCAATAAACCCCTCATGTGGATCCCAAAGAATCAACTTTCGGGCGGGACCCAAATAAAAACTCCATGGGGGGCCCCCCAAAAAATAAACTCCACGGTGGGACCCAAAAAAAAAACTCCACTGTGGGACCCAAAAAAAACCCCACCTGGGCCCCCAAAAAAAACCCAGGGTGGGACCCAAGAACTTTGACGGTGGATCACAGTCGCCTTAGTCCAATACTGACTGCGAGGACCAGGGAAGATGCATCTGGTCATCCTGGAGATGGGTAGGTCTACTGGAGGTTAAACAGCTCGGGTGCACCATGGCTTTACTGCAGGAGTTGGGGTTCATTCAAAAGCAGGGTTCCTTTTTGAAGATATGACCAGTCTGAAAGGTTTTCAATTTAGCAGAATGCTCAAATTTAGTATCAGTAAGTCCGTTCATGGAGAATTCCAAAAATGTATCAAAAATAGTAAGTCCTAGAGAGCCGAAGCCGGGTATAAAACCTCCCGTTTAACTGTTGTTTGTACATATAAAAGACTTGACATCCAAAGCAAATTCCTTTTCTTTTGTGAATAGGTCAAAGACAGTAGGTCCTAGAGAGAAAAACACAAAATCAATTGGTCCAGTTGTTTCACTATCCTTAAAGAACAGACACGGATCTGGAGATCAGTTTTTTTTCTGTGTGAATATGTTGAAAAAGGTAGGTCCAACAGAGTTGGAAGTGGTCATAAACCTTCCAAAGCGCCTAATTTACCTATGTGCCAAATTTGGTGTAAATTGGTTCAATTGTTTGGCAGTGCATCAAGAATATACAGTGTTCAGGATGAGTTCCGTTTTTTTTTCAGTGACAAAGGCCCCTACCCTGTGAAACCCCCGTCTGAACCCTTCCAAAGTGCCTGATTTGCCTACACTACTGTTCAAAAGTTTGGGTCTTTTAAAAAATTTCCTTTTTTTGAAAGAAAAGCACATTTTTTTTTTTTAAAAGGCCCTAACTTTAAATGATTTAAAAACCCCCTCTATGCATTGTTAATGTGGTAAATGACTTTTTAAACTGCAAACGTCGGGTTTTTAAGCAATTTAAAAGGGTTGTATAGAGCCCATTTCCAACAACCTCATCCGTGTGCTAATGGTACTTGTGTTTGCTAACTGTGTAAGAAAGCTTTTTGGATATTTTGAAAACCCTTGAAAACCCTTGTGCAAATATGTTTGCACAGCTGAAAACAGTTCTGCGATTAGAGAAGCATAAAATACCCCTTCCTTTGACTAGTTGAGAATCTGGAGCATTTCTTTTTGGTTCCATTAAACTCCAAAATGGCCAGAAAAAGAGAACTTTCATGGAAACTCGACAGCTGTTTTGTGTGAGGGATGAAGGCTATTCCATGGGGAGAAATTTCCAAAAAAACGTAAGATTTCCCCCAATGGGGTTTTACTACTCCCCTTTAGAGGAGGACAAAAAGCCTTAAACCCGATAAAAGAGAGGGGGAGCCACGCTGCACAATGAGAACAAGTACATTAGAGTTCTATTTTTAAAATCGACGCCCCCCAAAAGGTTTCCCCAACTGGCAGCTTCTTAAAATAACTACAAAACGCCGTGCAACGCCTACATGAGAGGCGATCCGGGATGTGGGCCCTTTGGGCAGAGTGGCAAAGAAAAGCCAATTAAGACTGGGTAAAAAAAGGAAAGATTTAAAAGGGCTAAAGAACACAGACATTGACAAAGGGAAAATTGGAAAAAAGTGTTATGGACAAACGAAATTTGAGGTGTTTTTGGGTCACACAGAAGAACATTTGTGAACGCAAACTGAAAAAGCTGGGAAAAACCCATCTGTCAAAGCATGGGGGGTATGGATGGTTTTGGGGGGCTTTGGGCTGGTGGAGGTCTGTTGGGGCTGGGGTGGCTTTGGTGCTGGTGGAGGGCTGTGACGGTTTGGGGGCGCTTTGGTGCTGGGTGGAGGTCATTTGGGCGGTCTAGGTTGCTTTGGTGCTGGTGGAGGTCATGTATGGTTGGGGGGGCTTTGTTCGGTTGGGGGTCATTGATGGTTCTGGGGTGGTGCTGGGGGGGGTCATGTAGGTCTGGGGGGTTTCTTTGGGGGCTGGTGGGGGGAATGTACGTCGGGGGTTTCTTTTGGGCTGGTGGAGGGGAAAGGTGTCGGGGTTTGGGGCTGGTGGGGGGTCATGTGTGGTCTGGGGGGTTCTTGGTGCTGGGGGAGGTCATGTGAAAGGTTGGGGTTTCTTTGGGGCTGGGGAGGTCAGTGAGGGGTCGGGGTTGCTTGGTGCTGGTAAAGTGGGGGTTTTTTCAAGGAAAGGATTTTGAATAAGGGAAAGGGTAAACTCCATTTTGCAACCCAGCCAAAAACCCCGTGGGGGGCTTGATTGGAGCCAATTTCATCCTGCAAAAGGCAAGACCCAAAGCCACCTCCAAAATGCAAAAACTATTTAGGGAAGAAGCAGGGAGTGGTATTCCTTGTAATGGAGGGGCAGCGCGCACCAGATCTTCAACCCCATTAGCTTTGGGAGCAGCTTGACTGTATGGACGCAGAAAGTGTCCATCAACCCAAAAAAACCCGTGGGAAGGGGTTCGGAAGCAGGGGGAAATTTCCCAGATTACTTTGTAGATTAAAAAGCTAAGCCAAAACTCTGCAATGCTGGAATTGCTCAAAGGAGCGACGAAAGCAAAGTTTTAATAAAAATTATTATTTCAAAAAAAAATCATTATTTCGAACCCTTTTTAATGTTTGGACAATATTTCTTTCACTATGCAACCATTTGATAAATAAAAGTTCAGGGGAAAAAAAAAAAATTGTTGGGTACCCCCAAAATTTTGAACGGGAGTGGTTGCTAAATGTGGTGCAGTTGGCCAAAAGTCATAAGGGGAAAAGCATCAAAAAACAGAACAACACTTTATATATAAAGAGAGATAGAGTTTTTAAAAAGGGTATTTTTGGGGGAAAAGTCCAAATGGCAGCTCCAAGTAGAGCGCGAAGCATCTTTTTGGTTTAAAAAAAATAAAAAACCCTTTTCCGACAAAGGAAAGAAGCAGGAAAAACCCCCGCTTGCTTCAGCCCGCATACAAAAAAACCAAAAAAACCCAAATCAACCTTTCTGCCCAATGTGCGGGGTTTTCTCGCCCATTGGGAATACGTTAGCCACCTGTTTTTTTAGTGCCAACCCCTTTTACACTGGCAGGGCACACCCATTTCACCAGTCACTACACCAGTCCACAACAGAGAATGGGAACCATACTCCGCAAACTTTACTCTCCAACTTAGACCCACCAAAACCTGGGCCCGGACCTGGAACGTGGGGCTCTCCCCCCAGCTTTGACTGGCTAGTGAAAAATAATCTACAACGCATTTCACAACTGAAATTCAAAAATGTTTGTCAGTGGCTTATTGTCAGTGGCTTTGTCAGTGGCAATACAATATATCTTCTACAGGGGAATAGGGGGCTAATATATTATATATATTATTTTATAAAATTTTATATATATATATATATATTATATCCCCAATATATTATTTTAAATATATACACACATAATAATATATATTACAATATATATATATATATAAATACTACAATTATTTTAATAAACCTACTGTACCAGATATATTTAACAGAGATTGAAAACCATTTTCCTAGACCCCGCCCCAAAAAATCCAGCCAAAAATGCACAAAAGGGTTTTCTGGTCATTTTTTAGCCTCCCCATTGATGTCAATAGTAAATTTTCCACCATTTTCCTAGTGAAATATGATAGATTATTGAACACGTTCCAAGTTTTTTGCAAAAAAATTTTTTTGAAATCTGACTTTGAAAACCCAAACCGTTAGACTATACCTGGGGTTTTTCTTTTTAGGCATGGGATGTTTGATAGTCTTTTGGATTTTTTTTGAAAACCAAATCTCGGGGCCCCCATACAGGGGGTACACCCGGGACTCCGTATTTGGGGCCCCGTAATAAAGGGGGCCCCCCTGCAAGCAGGCCCCTTTTTCCTCACGCACGTCGGGCCCGGGGCCCCCTCCCTCCCGAAAGCCCGGGCCCCCGCCCGAGCGCTCAAACCGGTCCGGAGTTGGGGCTAATGTCCCCCACTCCGGGGCTGCCGGTGTCAGCGGGCAACCGCCATACGCGCGCTCCCCGATCTCCCCGCGGGTGAAGGCGTTAGGCCCTTTAACCTCCGGGCCCGGCCCCCTACTATTACGAGGCGGCGCGGGGCTCACTTACCGCGCCCCCTAGCAGGCGGGAAGGGGGGGGAGAATCGGGTTGGGCCAGGAGCGGAGCAGGGGGTGGTTGTATTGTTTTTTTTTTTTTTTTTTTTTTATTAAAGGAAGCGGGCCCTGGCAACCCATGTCTAAAAGGGGGCCCCCGGTACCTATGTTAAAGGGGGGGCCGGCTACCCTTTCAAAGGGGGCCTGGCGACCAGTAAAAGGGGGCGCTGGCACCATGTCTAAAGGGGCCCTGGCTACCTAGGGTTAAAAGGGGCCCTGACGCTATATGTTAAAAGGGGCCCTGACCTACCTATCTCTAAAAGGGGGCCCTGGCTACCTAACGCTGAAAGGGGGGTCTGACGCTACACCTTTAAGAGGGGTCTGACGTACCTAACCTAAAGGGGGGCCCCGGCTACCTAACGCTGAAGGGGGCCCCTGATCTACCTTTTTTCTACAGGGGGCCCTTTCCCTTACCTAACCTAAAGGGGGCCCTACTCTACCTAACCCCTAAAGGAGGGCCCTGGCTACCAACCTCTAAAGGGGGGCCCTGGCTACCTAACCCCTAAAAAGGGGGACCCGGCTACCTAACCTCTAAAGGAGGGCCCGGCACCTAACCTCTAAAA
>JAODAL010074787.1:0-14239 GCA_025379985.1 Phyllomedusa bahiana
ACCCATGATGAGAGGGGGGCATTTAGAAAGAGAGGAATTTGGGGGGCCCAGGCGGAAAATGTCCAAAAAAAGGGGGGGAGAGCCGGGGGGGGGTAAAAAAAACTGCGACTTGAGGGAAAAAAAGGCTGAAAAAGTTGGGTGTGGCCTCAAAGGGGGGAAAGTGAGGGAGGGGTGAGGAGGAAATGTTTGGAAGTGCAGTGTGAGAGAGAAGTATGCCAACTCCTCCACCCGGGCCCCTGTTCTCGGGTTTTCTGGGGGTGGGGGTTTGAAGGACCCCCCAAAGGTGAGAGCGGAAAAGGGAAGCGGTCCCCAATTCCCGGACCCATGTTTCTGTGAGGGCCCCAGCGGGTTGGGGAAAACAAAACAAAAAACTCAATTTACAAACCCACAACTCCCCCCCTGTCTCTTTTCTTTTATTTTTCTCTTTTTTTAAATACTTTCACCCCCTTTTCCCTTACATTTTTATCCCCCTCGTGCAGTGACACTCCGTGAGTTGCCATCTTGCCCTCTTGCTCATAGATGTTTCTGCGCAACTGTGGGTTTTCCTATGCATGTGCATTTATTAGTCTCTGTAAGCTTCGGGAAGTGGAGGAAACCTTCGATCCCCGGCGCTTAAACCTTTGATTTCAAAGGGCATTCTGCTGCTCCATCTGGTGATTGGGACTCCCAGTGACCCAATGGAATGCAGGGAACGTATGTACAGTCAGTACAGTAAGCCTATAGTCAGGGCACACGGTGTGCTGCCTACGTTCCTGTTTCACACGACAAGAAGGTAAGTTTAGATACAGAATATGTAATACTCACAAAGCAAAAAAAAAAGTTTAAATAGTTCCCCCTTTAAGGGGCTAAAAAAAGTTAAAAATTTAATAAAGTATAAAAAATAAAAAAATCATAAAATAAAAATAAATATTTAATTAAAAGGTTATTGTGCATACACTACACAAAAAAACAACCCTACACATATTAGGAAATTTAACGCCCATAAAACTGGATAATTCATTTAAAGGGGTTTTTTAGTGTGAAAAGTGAATTAGGTAAAAAAAATTCCCAAACCCCCCCAATTTTTTTTTTTTTCTGCAGAATTTATTTGTAAACTTAAACTATGCCCCCCAAAATACAGCTTGCCCCCAAATAAAACAATCCCTACAATGGTGACTTAAAAATAAAAAGTTAGAATTAAATGAAGGAGGGAAAAAAAACTAATTTAATGGTCTTTTAAGGCCTCTTTAGGCCCCGGGGGTTAAGATTAAGACTTTACCATTAAGGAAGGGTTACCCGAATTTTCAGACGAATCAATGGTAAACAAATTTGGGACAAAAAGGGGAAATTGATGAAATTTCCTTCTGAACCAGAGGTCCCAAAAAAGCCAAAAAACCTAAAAAAGGACCGGATGGGGAGGGAGTGTGACCCCATGGAGTGAAACATTTTCCCCAGAATTCACTCTCCCACAAAGCCTAGGCGCTGAAGTTTCCTGGGAAAAGAGGACAATTCTTCAAAAAGTGTCTCTGGCTGACTCAATGCAGGCAAAGATTCTGTCATTGTACGTTCTTTTTCAGACAAATAGGTGTGCTCAATTTACATAGGCTTGTCATTAAGATCTGGTGGTGATGGCAGTGGAGGCCTCTTGAAGACTGATGCCAGTCAAAGAAGTCTACAGGACCAGGAGAATTTCCATTGTTGGCGGAGCTCCTGTGCCTAGCAGCAAAATGAATATTGATTGTAAACCTACGGAAAAGTCTCCCCGAACAAGGGGGGGTTTTCAGGCCCGTTTTTTTAATTCTTTCCCGCAAGACCCTTTCCTTTAATCCACAAAAAGCCTTGTTATTTAAAGGGTGTCAGAGGCCCTTCTGACTGTACGCAATTACCCGTAATAGTCGCCCAATGTAGATGGGGCAGAGATGCGTGGAGAGAAACGCCAGGCTTTTTTAAAACTTTGGAAAGTGCCAAGGAAGAGTTGCAAAATTTAGACAGCAGACTCACTATGAAGGTCACCATGCATGTTCTCCAAATGGATCATGCATCGATTTAAAAAACCCCTGAAAAGGTTTTTTGGGTTTTTCTTGTGTGGTTTGGGAAAGACTGGTGCAGGTGGGGCTAGGGGGGTTACAGCAGGATTATGGATCATCACAGGTGGGGGAGCAGGTGCAGTCATAAGGAGGTGTGTGTGGCCTTTTAAATTTCCTGTATCATTTTTGTAAGTTGTTTTTGACCCTTTATTGCCCCCCTTTAACTATGAACTCCCTTTGGGGTTAAGGGAGGGGGCCCTCTTGGCCCGGATCCATGGCCCCGTTTTATATCAGCATTGGGGGTATAGGGGGGTCCTTTTGGGTCACCCACGAAGAAAGGTATAAACCACGTCAGGGGGGGGGAGTCTAAGGAGCCCCCCGGTCTGTTGGGCTTTGCTGCAGGGACTCCTATGTCACCCTCCATGACATGACCACTCACAGCATAGTCAGGTCCAAGCAGAAAGGTCAGGGGGAAAGGCCCGGAAAATGAGGTCAAAAATATAGCAAAAGGGGGGTTTTCACACATAAGGAAAAAATAAATAGAAAAACTTTTTTTTTATACGAAATTTAGTGAACAACTGGCAAGGGATTGAGGGGGAACTAGGAAAAAGGGGTCAGTGGGGGGTTTATTATTTTATTGCGGGCGCAGGCCTTTTAAATCTCAACCCCGGTTCCCTGGAACTGGACCACATGCCAGCAACGTGGACGACAAAACAGGGAGAGGTGAGTAGTGATGACCACGAGGCAGACAGACTTGAGCATTCAGTCCTGGGACCGTGGCATGCTCTGTGAAACTCTGCAGCAATGCTGGCAGCACTTGTACACTTATATCTGGTTATGACGCAAAGCATGTGCACTCAACTTCTTTGGTTGACCATGGCGAGGCCAGTCCTGAGTGAAGCCTGTCTTGTTAAACTACTAAAGGTTTTTCAGGAAAGGCTGCGCCAGTTTCAACTTTAAAATGGGGAACAAAAATCTTTTTTTCAGATCCTAAAGAGTTTTTCCACTTTGAATTTTCAGTGACCAGAATGAGAGGGGGGCGGAGCGTTTAGAACCAAAAAAAAACCAGCTGCCCCCCTTCACCCCGAGACCTTGTAACACTAATCGGTAGTGTTGAGCCAAAAACCCCGTTGGAAAAAAAGGTTTTATTTTGGCATAAAATTTTTAAAAGTTTTTTCCAAAACTCGAGCTGGGGCCGTTTTTTTGGCCACAAGTTGGGTTTTAAAAGTTGGGGGTTCAGGACAGGCTTTTGGGTTTTTTTTTCAGCTGTTTCCTTTTCAGTTTTGCACCCAGGAAAATCGTGCGAGCACAGGGGGGAAAGGGTCAAAAAAAACACCTCTGAGGGTGAAAGGGATCTAAATTGGCTGCTAAAATCACATGACCCCTCTTATGTGAAATTTTTCACGTTTTTCCTTTTGGGGAGGGCCATTTTCCCCCAAAACTATCTGTAGGAACTTGCTGCTCCCTCTGTTAAGCCACTTGTTTTGTTTTGGGGGGGTTCTTCCTTTAAAACCCTTTTCACCGATATTAATAAAAAAAATTCTGTTTAAAATCCTTTTTGGGCCCTTTCCCAAAATTTATAGGCTTTTAAAAAAAACTTTTGGGATTTGCTATTTTGGAGTACATTTCCCTTAAATTTAAGAGACTGTGAAAAAATTTTCTGGCCCTTTTTAAATATTTTTTCCTATTTGTCCTATTAAAAGAAAATTTTTGTTTAAATAGTGATTTCTTCTTGGTAATTTTATTGAGTGTCCGAAAGGTCATTTTTGTTGGTTTTGGGGACATGCTGCTGTAAAAGACAGCGATGGGTAAATTTGTCCTTTTCCCCAAAAAATCTTTTTTTCAAATACTCATTTCTTGTTTTTAATTTTTTTGAGTGCCCAAAAGGTAATTTTTGCTGGTTTGGGGGTTTCGGGCCCATTTTAAAAAGCCAACGATGAAAAGGGGTCCTATTAAAAAAAAGCTTCCCAAATTTTATTCGGGAGTTTTTCTTTAAGGTCATTTTTGGGGTTTTTGGGTTTCAGGCTACTGAAAAAAAGGGGTCCCGGGGGTGCCAATGGGGCAGTATCCTGTGAAGGAGCCCTAATCAAAAGGGGGCCCCCAGGAAATGTTAAAGAACTAGTAATGGCTGGGGGTTTTATTTGATTTTTGCTGCCCTGGGGGCCCTGAAATGGTTTAATTATTTACTGCGGCAGCCCCGGGCCCACCTTGCAACCCCCCATAAATACGGTCCTGCTAGCTTTAAAACCCCTGGTTGGGTTTCCCCGTTGGGGGTGGGGGTTTTTTTGGGGAAGGGTTGGGCCCCATATATGCATGTTCTTGGGCCCCGGTGCAAAAAAATTTATGGGGGTTTTCCCGCCATTTTCCATGGGCCCTTTTTTTAAAACCAGTTTTTTTCTTATTTTGTCAAAAAGGGGGGCCCCGTTTGCAGCTGGGTAGCTCTGCACATCCTATAGTACGCTGTTCCCCATCTTTTTTAGTTAGCATAAAAAGGGGGGTTAATTATTTTGCCTGGTTTAATTTTTTTCTGGACTTCCCAGAGCCAAAATTTTTTCACTAAGTTGTTCCCCCATATCCATTTTTTCTGCTATGGTTTCTAATTTTTAAGTTCTCCTCAATTTTTGGGGGGATTTAAAAAAATTTAAACCCGAACTTTTTCCCATTGACTTTTAAAGGGTTCAAAAATTCGGGGTTTGGGGTTCAAATCAAAAAATTCAACCGAACTTCTCAAAATTTTCGAGGGGTTTTTACTCGAAAATCGAACTTTTTTGGGGTTTGCTATTTTTTTACTAATGAGTCAAATACAAAAGAAAAAATTGAGGGCCCCCCTTTTTCCCTTTTCATTAGGTGTGTAACCCCAAATTTTTTTGCCGCAGTTTAGACTTTTTTGGTTGTGAGGGGTTATTTTGGGGGGAAAACCCAAAATTTTTTCCCGTTACGCAAGCTGGACATGACTACTTTACATTTTTTTCAAAAAGGGTTTTTCTTCAGGTTGTCCCAAAGAAAATCTATAATACAAAAGTTACAAAAATGTGAGGGTTTTTACTCACTTTTGTGAGTACTGCTTGTGTTAAAATTGTTTTCATGTCCCCAGTGGAATAAAAAAATTTTGTTACTGGTGGTACCCTAGATTTATGGGCTGCTTTGTACTGTCTATAGAAAAGTCTTGTTTTCTAGGAACTAAAAAATTGGAATTAAACCCTGTGGGCAGGCCAAGGCTACCATTTAGAAAGGGGTTACTTCGGACAGAGATTTTTCTGATTAAAATATTTGTTTAAATATTCTGTTGTGGGCCCTTTTTTTTCCTTTTTTTACCTCATCAAACCCAAAAAAGGGGTGTTTTATTTTTAAGGGTATTGTTTCAGTGCGAGGGAAAAAAATGCTTTGGGGGTTTTTCCCGGGGTGTTTTTGGGGCGGGGGCCCCCTTTTTGGGTTTTTTTGGCTTTGGGGGGGAATTTCTGGGAATTTTAAGGGGGGGTAGGGGATGAGAGAAGGGCCCTTTTGGGGAAGGGGCTGCTGACTGTTTGTTTTAAACCCGTTTTGGGTTTGGGAACCGAAAGTGAGGGAAGTCGGAGGACAGTGAGGGTCCAAATAAAAAGAGTGGAAAATTAGTTAATTTTGTTTAAAATGTACAATCGTGACAACCCGGGACATCAAAAGGAAATTTGTTTTTTTAAAATTTTGATGTTTCCCGAAATTTTTGTGAGTTTGGATGCCAAATTTGGGGAATGAACCCAGTTGGGGTTTTATAACAATTTTGGGCCCTTTTTGTTAAATATTGCGGGGATACGTATAAACCTTTATCTTATGTTTAATTTTTTTATCCCGCCAACATTTAAATTCCAAAATTAAGAGTAAAAACTTTTGAGTTTTAACTGGGAAAGACTATGTGAGTCCAAAATTTTCTCCTAAATTTTGGCATGATCTGCTAGGTTTTTTGTTTTTTTTTAACATCGCCCACAGGGCTTTTAAAAAACACCAGTAAACCCGGTTTGGGCCCCCCCTTTCTTTTATTT
Organism: Phyllomedusa bahiana; assembly: GCA_025379985.1. Classification (NCBI taxonomy): domain Eukaryota; kingdom Metazoa; phylum Chordata; class Amphibia; order Anura; family Hylidae; genus Phyllomedusa; species Phyllomedusa bahiana. Next base: position 6,023 of record JAODAL010074787.1, read on the forward strand.
TCACCCCAAAGGGGGGTTTGCAAAAATTTTTCTGATCGAATTTTTGGGGAAGGGGGAAAGCATTTAAATGTTTACTGGAAAATGCAAGTTATTTAATGCAAACAGTGTTCCCAGAGAGACAAAACTATCTATATCAGTGATTAACATACCTACTGTCTCTGTAAGTAATTGAGCTCTTATGAGATCTAATCTTCAGTGAACAGAAGGTACATGTGCTTTTGGAATGAAATTTCCTTTTTTAGGGTAATTAGTCCTTTGGGGCTCAGTCCAACTGTTGGGGGGGATGTCACCCCCCTTCTCTCTAGGTTTTTCCCCGGGAACAGTAATAGAAACTATTGTAGGCACCAGGCAATTTTAGAAAACCCGGTGCACAAAAAGTTTATAAAAAAGTTTTTATTTTTACTAAAAGGTAAAATCTATTGGGCCCTATTTTTTTGAAAAAAAATTTTTATTTTAACTGTCCCGGTGTCATCTTTGTGTGGGGGAAAAACCCTTTTTTAAAAGGAGTATTCCTTTAAATAGCGTGGAAAAATTTTAAAATTTTTTTTTGACTTGTTTCCTTTAAAATTTTTTTACATATTTTTAAAAGAAAGCTTTCATTTTTTGCTGGGAAAGCAAATTTCCCTGAGGGTATTCAATCTGTGCTAGATTTCATTTTTTCTTTAAAATTTTAGGATTTTTTGTGGTGCAGTTTAATAGTGCACATTGGGGTGAATTTGATTTTAAAAAAATTTTTGGTTTGTTTTTTTTGCAAGGCACATTTTTTTATCTCTATTTCTTTCATGCTTCTAAATTCAAAATGTTTTTTTGTGTGTTTTTTTTTTAAGGGTTAAGGTTTAAAAGGAAAAAATTCCCGAAAACTTGGTTTGGGGGCCTTTGGTTGGGGCGGTCCCCCTTAAAAAACAAACCCCCCTTTTTCCCTTTTGAAAAAGGGAAAGTCACCAAAAAAAACCTTCCCAAACCAAGAGCCCTTTGCAACAAAGGAAAATTTGGAAAACTTTTCCCTGGAATTTTTTCTTTGGCCCCCTGCCCAGCATTTTAATGGGGGGAACCCTCTTTTCCATAGGGCCCTTTTAAAAAAAATAAAGGCCCTTTTTCTTTCCTTTTTCCCGGGGGGGAAGGTTTTGGGGAAAAAAAGAATACCGAAAGTTAAAATTCCCGAAGCTTTTAATTCCCTAAATTTCAAAAGGTTTCAACCTTTCCCGGGGGGGAAAGAATTAATTTATTAGATATTCAATAGCATCTTCCCCACAAACCCGATGCGTCCCCGAAGTTCGCAAAAAGCATTTCCCGGGGTGTGGTGGCAATTGTAAAAAAAGGTGTTTGGACATATTAACATGATGTATTTTAATGAGGAATTCAACACAGATTCCGTGTTGGATTCCAGGATAAAATGCTCATCTAAAATCCCTTCCCTTTGGGGTGGGGGAGTTCTCCCGTGTGAATTAAAAATGTGGATTTTCCACATTTTCCCGGGTTTCCCAAAACCATGAAGCAGACAAAAAGAATTTTATTTTTTTCCCTTCTACCAAGCGGGGCCTGCTCAGAAAAAAACTTGCGCAGGGGGAAAACGGGTTAGCCCCTTTGAAATGGAGCTAACCCATGTCCAAAACAAAGTTGAAATCTTTGTAAAGTAAAAATCCTTGTCCGAAATTGCATCAGATTTCTGCCAAGTATAAAACATCTGATTAATCTACTCTTATAAACCCAAAGTTTGAACATACTCTTAGCATCAATTAATTTCTAGAGAACAGGGAGGTGGCTGCATTTGTGTGGCTCTCTTCATTCGTGTCTATGGGACTTCCCATTTCAGCTGATTGAGTGTGCCTTTGGCAGAGTGGAAAAGGAGCAATAAGACTGCAGACCTAGTGGTCTTCATTTGACCCCCAGCTGCCATGACAACTGGTCAACACCCTACAATTAGGTGGCGGGGGTGAATGGTTGGCATGATGGGGAGAAATGGGGGTGGTACCATCTTGCATAGCTGCCTAGATACCATGGTCATATAGACCACATAATCTATCTAGTTGAACAGCCAGGTTTTGAATTAATTTCCCATGTTGTGACTAATATGCTTTCTCTTAGTAGTTAGGCAAATGTGTGCCCACAGTTTTTCCAAATGCAAATCTTATTTCCAAAGGCAGAGAGAAACAAAAATCAAGAGGTAGAGTATAAAAGGAATTTACAGTAGTTGTAGGGTGGGCCACAGAATCATCTCTACTGGTGGGCCTCATAATCAACTTCATTGGTGGGCCCCGAGAACGAAATTCCAATAGTGAGCCCAAGGAAGCCCAGTCCGAGTGCAGCACAGGTTAGAACAAATGTAAGACTATCTTGCTCTTATACAGTACATAGTGAAATGATGGGAGTGTTTACACAATACTGCTTAGAATTTACACATTTTCTTACATCTTTTTTTGGGAAAATTAGATTTGGAATGAATTTTTATCTTGGTAAAGTGCATCATCTTTAGATAAAATTTCATTTTTGTGAACTTTTCATGCAAATCAGCTAATTAAAACGTGCAGAACGCACAAAAGTAAAATGATAAAAATTGCATTTATTGGTCAAGGAAATACACCATCCAAGTTGAGTGAAAAAAAATGTGTGCTAAAGTCCACAAATATTGGCAAATATTCAACATACACTACATAGACAAATATCAAAAACAGATCATGGACAAATTATTAACTGGGTATAGCGCCAATATTTCGAGAAACACATAACACCAGCGCTAACAAAAGCTCATCTGGGTAAACAGAGTAAAAGCCCACTAAGGGCAAGTGTTAAACCAGTTTATAACGGTAAAATAACAGAAACCTATTTGGGCAACAGCAGTCAATGCCCATTTGTCTAACATACCTCTAAGTACCCGGGGAAAAACGTATATGAGGAAAGAAAAGTGTCTATTTACTTAATCACAGCACTATTTTGCCATAGGCACCAGTTTGTGGTGAAACATGTTGGGGAGGTTAGGCCAATTATTTAAATTTTTTGGCACCGTGCTCCTCTCTAGTCAGAGAATCTGCCCTTTAATATTACTTTTGACCTGTTTCCTGTCCATATATTAGGAATTTTTGAAACCCGAGTTTTTTTTTTACTGAGATAGGAAAATCACCTTATGTAGGGATCCTGGTCAGCTCTTGTTTGAAGCTACTATATTTTGGGTAGAAATTAATAGCAAGAAACTGATAGCAAGAAAGCGAATATTACTGGTGACTGGAATAGGTGATCTTAGGGACAGAATTTAAATATCATATTATATTATTATTTTTTTGTCTCTAATTTACAGCTGAATAAGGTTTATTATATACAATAATGATCACATGTATGAAAACTGTCTTGGTCTAAGACTTTCTATGTTGCCCATAGCAACGAATCAGGGTTCCCATTACATTTCATCTAGTGCTCTGAAAGAATGAAACGGGCGCTCAGATTGACTGCTATGGGCAACAAAGAAAGTCTTTGACCAAGACAGTTTTCATACATGTCCCCCTAAATATTTATATCATTATAGAGTGGAGCTTAATGTGGAAATTTTAATATAATTTTGTAACAGGTTATGTTTTAATGCCCATTTGTCTGACTTGCTCCTGTGAGAAGATCATTGGAAACAATAACGTAAAAGATGGAATGTCCTAAAAAGAGACACAGAAAAGCAAGAATAAGAAATGGTGAAAATGATACATTTTGCCATACATACCTGTATGATGTCTACAAACCACATTCAGGAGAACGTGTATGACCAGTTTCATGTCTTACTTTTTCTGGCTAGTCTGTAGATATTCCTTTCTAGTCCCATTTGTACAGGCCAGTTTAAAAGTGCTCAAATTAAAAGCTGCTCCATGTGCCAAAACCTATCCAAAGTGGCACCTGAAGAATGCTGGGTAGAGTTTTTATGATAATGGAGGTGAAACAGCCACTAAATAACAAAATAACATAAAAAATACAACATGTCCAAAAACAACCCCCCCACATTTTATTTGTAAAATGGATGTATTTCAAAGGCATATTTAAAGGCATATTTAGGGCACAAATTGCACAGTGTGAATGTACTCTTAGGCATCATGTTTCACATAATCATTTTTAATGTAATTATTATTATTTATATTATAGCACCATTGATTCCAGGGCACTGTACATTCAGGGGGTTATATACATAACATATGTCAAACAAGTACAATAGTGACAATCTGTGACTAACAACAGGTACAGAGGGAAAGAGAACCCTGATGCGAAGGCTTACAATCTACAAAGAAAGGGGGAAAATGACAGAAGGTGAGGGGCGGACATGTTTGTGGAGGGTATAGTGACAGCGGGGTTATTCTAGGTTGTAGACTATCCTGAAGAGATGGGTTTTCAGGTTGCTTTTGAAACTGGAGAAAGTGGGGGAGAGTCTGATGTGTTGGGGCAGTGAGTTCCAGAGTGTGGGGGAAGCACGAGAGAAATCTAGGAGAAGGTTGTGTGAGGAGCTGATGAGAGAAGAGCAGAGAAGAATGTGCTGTGAGAGGTAAGGGTTTGGATGTGTGGTTTGAAGGACAAAGTGGAGTCAAGGGTTATCCCAAGGCAGTGGACTTGCGGGACCGGTGAGAGTGTAGAGCCATTGACTATGATAGAGAGGTCAGGTGGAGGGATGGAGTGGGAAGGTGGAAAGATAATGAATTCAGTTGTCTCTACATGAAGTTTTAGGAGACGGGAGGAGAAGGAGGAGATGGACGATAAACAATCTGGGATCTTGGACAGAAGAGAGTTAATGTCTAGGCTGGAGATGTAAAGTTGGGTGTCATCAGCATACAGGTGGTATTGAAAGCCATGTGATGCTATGAGCTGACCAAGACCAAGAGTGTAGATAGTGAAGAGTAAGGGACCCAGGACTGACCCCTGGGGGACATCAACAGGGAAAGGTTGAGAAGAGGAGGTGGTGCGAGAGTGAGAGACACTGAAAGTTCGATCGGAGAGGTATGAGGAGATCCAGGAAATGGCCGAGTCTGTGATGCTGAGGGATGAGAGGATTTGTAGCAGGAGGGAATGGTCAACAGGTCTAAGGCAGAGGATAAGTCTAGGAGGAGAAGGATATTGTAGTGATGTGAGGCTTTAGCAGTTACTAGGTCGTTGGTGACCTTGGTTAGGGCGGTTTCTGTAGTGTAGATCGGAAACCAGATTGCAGTGGGTCAAGAAGAGAGTTGGAGGACAGATGGGAGGACAGTTGAAGATAGACGTGTTGTTCACAGAGTTTAGAAGCAAATGGAAGCAGTGAGATGGGGCGATAGTTGGACAGAGAGAAGGAGTCAAGAGATGGTTTCTTTAGGATGGGTGTGATGGTAGCATGCTTAAAGGAGGAAGGGAAGATGTCAGAGGTTAGTGATTGAAAAGATGGGTGAGAGCTGGGATTATGACAGGACTGTGGTCTGGGATGAGGTGAGATGGCAGTGGGTCAAGATTACAGGTAGTGAGGTTGGATTTGGACAGTAGAGAGGAGAGAGTGTCATGAGTGACAGTGAAGAAGCAAGTTAGAGGGGAAGTGCAAGTTGATGGCTGTGGGAACTGTGTAGGTAGAGGCTGGTGGTGGGGACTGTGTAGGCATGGATGTGGGTGATGGGGAATGTGGAGTGAAGCTTTCTCTGATGAAGTTGGTCTTGTTTAGAAAGTGGGTGGCAAAGTCTTCTGCTGAAAGGAGGGATGGGGGAGGAGGTGCAGGTGGATGGAGGAGAGAGTTGAAGGTGTTAAATAGTTGTCTGGGGTTGTGAGATAGCGAGGATATGATAGTGGTGAAGTAATCCTGTTTTGCAGAGGCGAGTGTGGATTTTAATGTGTGTAGCGATTGTTTGTATGAGGTCATCGGTGGAGCGAGTTTTCTTCCAGTGGCATTCAGCAATTCTGGAAGCTCGCCGTTTACTGAAGTTTGTGTGCCACGGTTGTCCGTAGGTTTTGCAGGTTCTGTTGTGCATGAGAGGAGCGACCAAATCAAGAGTGGAGGTGATTGTGTAGTTGTAGAAAGCGGTGGCTGTGTCAGGGTCATCAAACGAGGATATGGTAGGGAGCAGTACTAGAGAATCAGAGAGTGTGCGAGGGTTAAGGTTTTATAGATTCCTGCGGGTGTGTTCTAGGTGTGAGACAGGAGGGGTACGTGGGGAGGAGAGTGTGGTGAAAGTAAACAGGTTGTGGTCAGATATAGGGTGTTTAGAGTTGGAGAATTCAGATAGGGGGCAGAGGCGGGTGAAGACGAGGTTCAGCGTGTGTCCATCTTTGTGAGTGGCTCCAGAGGTCCACTGGGAGAGGCCAAAGGAAGAGGAGAGTGAGAGGAGTTTGCTGGCAGCAGAATGGGGTGTGTGTCGATGGGGAGTTTAAAGTCTCCCATTATGATAGTGGGGATGTCAGTGGATGTACCATTACTTTCTGCCTCATATTATTTAAAGTTTTTAGCTGTTTATTATAGTAATTTCAATGAATCCTGGGTTGAGTTGACCTTAATAGTACCAGTTCCAATTTGGGCTGTAGACTGTTTTGTTGATGAGCTCTGAACACGCAGTAAGAACTTTTGTAACATAGCAGTAAAGGATACGGTGACCTACTTCTGAAGTAATGCTGGCTAATTATTGACTATAACATTTTAAACTACCTAAGCTCTTGTGATAATGTCACTATTTGATCTCTTACTCTTGTAATGTTCTTTCAAACGTAAAGACACTTTAACATGTAAAGATATATATGTATACAGATCAGTAAGATTGATTTCCTGATACCTTCATAAACTACATGTATATAAAACCTGATTTGCAATTCTATCGTCTTCACATGTGCAACATATTTACACCTATTGAGTAATTTTAGTTGTAGCCTAGAAAACTTTGTTACTGTACAGGGTTTTTCGGCTCAGTCATTAATTATATAGGTTAAAATCATTCTTTAACTACATTTTTTGGTAGTCTATCCTACTATTTTATTGGTTTCGTTCTTTTTATTCTTTTGCCTTAGAGTTTAGGACAGGGAAATTAGCTAATTCTACAGTAAAAGTTTCCTTATATGATGTGCTTTGTATTCCCCATGCACACCTTTTTATGTCATTTCACAGTCATGGCTGGTTCAGCACAATTTAGGAATGATTCTTTTGTAGATTCAGTAATCTCCAAATTGCCATCTTTTGGTGGCTGCAGGCAGCCAGAATTTTATCATTGAGTGGACATTCACTTTGAGATTGGTGAGAAAAGGCTGTATCATTAACCCCTTACCACAGCCAGTTTTGACCTTCTTTACAGAGCCCCATTTTTGAAATCTGACATGAAAGATAGTTATTCCTCACAAAATAGTTTAGAACTAGCATCTATCATATGTCCACTGTAGGTTGGCATCTTTTTTAAACTGTCTTTTTATTTTTTTACAACATTAGGGAGCTTAGAAATTTGGTAGTAATTTTTCACATTTTCAAGAAAATTTGCAACATAGATTTTTTTTTGGGATCACTCCAGTTCTGACCTGGCTTTGAGAGGCCTATATATTGGATAACCCCATAAATGACACCTCTTTAAGTATTCAAAACAGCATTTAGGAAATTTATTAACCCATTAGGTGTTTCACAGAAATTAAAGCAAATTTCAAAATTTCCCTTTTTTTTTAATAGATTTTCAATATTTATTCATTATTCACATTATTCTGAAACACAGTAGATGTGAACAGGGAAATGCAACACAAAATTGATTTCCCCAATTCTACCGTGTTTAGAGATATTCCATATGTGACGCTAGTGCGCTATTTGGCTCAACTACAAACCTCAGAATAGGAGGAGTACCTACCGGACTTTGGGGTCTCATTTTCATTACAATTTTCTTTAGATGTCATTACTAGTGTTGAGCAATTTTTATCGACAAAGTTGAAATCGGCAAGGTTTTTATGGTGATCGAAATTTCCAGATCATGCGATAATTAAGGTTAAAATCTGAGCATCATCTATTAAGATCGCGCCTTTTTCGGCGCTTCCTGTAATTTTGGCGGCCAGCAAATCAGATTACAGAATAGAGCAGGGTGAGATGTGTGTGCGACGCCATGACTGGGATGTGTATGGTTGCGATTGGCTGGAAAAATCACATGACCTCATTTTACATAGAACAGCGTTCCTGTTTCAGCCTCAGTGTCTCTCAGCGTCTCATAGGGATAGGACCTGCGCTCTGCCTGTGGCCAAAAGCTCAGCAAATTGTCATTTTTGCACAAGAAACCCCTTTTC
>JAODAL010074788.1:0-14239 GCA_025379985.1 Phyllomedusa bahiana
CGGGTTTGGTTTCAAAAAAGCCCCCACTTTGTGCCTCTCCCGGGGCCTTTTCCCTGCCCCACAATTGGCGGTCTTTTTTCCGGCATATTTTCCCGGGCTACAGGGGTTATCTTCACACATTTGTCTGACCGGGGTGTTAAATTTGTTTCCCATTTTGGCGTGCACTATGTCCTGTCGAATCAATTTGGGGAACTTTCTCTTTGGCCATCACCCCAGTAAAAAGGACGGTGGAGGGGGTGAACCAGTTCGGGGGAAAATACCTGCTCACTTTGTACCACGTGGGACAACTGGCCCGACAATCCTTTTTGGCCCCGAATTTTTTTTTAAACCCAAACATGATCGGTGCGCCGGTTTCCCCTTCTTTGTAGCTTGGCCACCCCCGACCCCCTTTTCCCTCCCCCCCTGATTGGATGTCCCCCGCTGCAAACCCCAAGTTGGGATTAAAGGGGCCTTTGGCAAGAGACGCGACGTTCTCTACTTGGGGCCCTTTCCCCGCATGAAGATCAGGCTGAAAAAGGGGAGAAGCCCTGACCCACTTCCTCCCGGGGGACCAAGTGGGCTCCCCTCGAGTTGGCGCCTAAGGGTTCCCTATCTTAAATTTGGGGCCCCTCTTTCCTTGGACCCTTCAAGGTTTTTCGGCATTAAAACCCCGGTGACATTAAAGCTCTTTTGCCCCATCTCTCCGGGATCAAAACGCATACCATTATCCCTCCTTGCCTTGGGTTCTAAACCGGTTCTTCGGAAGAATGTGACCCCTTTTTCCCCTACCAGTCCGTGCATCTTCAAGTAAAGGACATCGGCGATGAAGACGGCAAGGAAACATTTTTTCCCTCGTGGATTGGAGGGGCTTCGGACCCAGGAGAGTTTTGGGAGCCGAATCAAACATCGAATCAGATCCACCTCAGTTTCCCTGCCCCTAAAAAGGGGGGAGGTCAAAGGAGGGGGGTACTTTAATGGGTTTGCGCCGCACCGGTCACAAACGTGGTCGCACCCCTGTCCCCCCTGGGGGTCCCCGGCGGGGACGGGTGGCCCCGGGGGCCCGCGCTATGGCCGGGTCGCACCCGTCCCTCCACTCCCTACCTCGCTCCCGTCCCGGGCCCTCGTCCCTCCCGGCCGAGGCCCATGCGCGCCCCCTAGCGCGGGCCCGTCCTTGTAAAAATTTTAAAGGGCAGTCCCATAATTTGGTTAATTGTCGGGCGCTGTCTCTTAAGGTTTTTGGGTCACGTCACTTCCCCTGCTGGGTCATTGTTGCCCCGCCCTTTAAAAAAACTCCAAATTATTTTCTCGCCTTACCGTGACCAACCTTTGCTACGTTTCCGACTCCCAAACCCCTTTCTGCCCGCCCTGACCCTTTCCCGCCGCCACCCCCGAACTTTTGCCCCACCCTGACCTCCCCCTTTGCCCCGACTACGTTTTTTTGGTTTTTTATTCTGTACCCGTGCACCTCGGCGCCATCCAAGCAAGTAGAGGGGGGCGACCTGGTGCCTCACGCCGCAGCAAGTCCAACCCCCTTTGGGCGAGCCTGGTGAAAACCGGGGGCTAAAATTAGACCCCCGCTCCCTGGCTGGCTTAACCAACGCTGCGGGGGTCCAGAGGGCCACACCCAGCGTTAACTGAACCTGCGTGATCCCCGTTACAGCCCCACCCCCCTTATCAGTAATTTCCTTCAACCCACTTAAGTAGAACAGGATTTCCCCGACCGGCCGTTACCACTGTCATCTGTTTCTTTGCTTCAATTTAATTCACGGGGGAACAAAGTCACCGTAAAGGCAATACCTCTAGCCGCACAATATTGGGAAAAAATTGTTTTTAATATGGTTTTTTCCTTATTGCAAAAATTTTGCTGATGGTCCATAAGGCACCTTTGGGGTTTTTTTTTGGGATTCTGCATTACGATAGGAAGTCAAATGTCCATTTCACTAAAATACTGCTTCAAAGACTACTTCTTCTGGACTTTTTAATCTGTGGGTATTGCAGGTTTGATGGCTCCCGCGGTCCGAAAAAGGGGAGCAATGTCCATTCAACAAAAAAGGTGGTTTAAATACTTTTTTTTTCCGGCACATTTTAAACTTGGGTCAGCAGTTTTTGGGTCATGTGTGTACAGGACAGGTATATCAAAGTCCAGTTTTAACTAAAATTGTGGTTCAAAGACTCCTTTTTTCCCGCACTTTTTAATCTGTGGGTCAGACAGGTTTAAGGGTCATGCAGCTGTCCAGGACTGGTATAGTCTATGTCCAGTGTAACTAAAATGGTGGTTCAAAGATTCCATTTTCCGGCACTTTTTAATCTGTGGGTCATGTAGATTTAAGGGTCATTCTGCGGTCCAGGACAGGCATAGTCAATGTCCTGTTCAACTAAAATTGTGTTTCAAAGACTCCTTTTCTGGCACTTTTTAATCTGTGGGTCAGACAGGTTTAAGGGTCATGTTGCGGTCCAGGACAGGTATAGTCAATGGCCAGTTCAACTACAATGGTGGTTCAAAGACTCCTTTTTCCGGCACTTTTTAATCTGTGGGTCATGTAGATTTAAGGGTCATGCTGCGGTACAGGAAGGTATAGGACAATGTCCAGTCCAACTAAAATTGTGGTTCAAAAATCCTTTTTCTGGCCTTTTTAATATGTGGGTATGCGGGTTTTGGGGGTTGCTGTGGTCCAGGCAGGCATGTCAATGTCCAGTTCAACTAAAAATGGTGGTTCAATAGACTCCTTTTTCCGGCACTTTTTAATATGGGGTCTTTCGGGGTTTTTGGGGGCATGCTGTGGTCCAGGACAGGCTTAGTCAAAGTCCCGTTCAACTAAAATGGTGGGTCAAATACTCCTTTTTCGGCACTTTTTAATCTGTGGGTCATGTAGATTTAAGGTCTTTCTGCTGTCCAGGACAGGCAAGCAATGTCCCATTTTCAACTAAAATGGGGTTCAAAAAAAATCCTTTTTCTGGCATTTTTTTATTTTTGGGGTCATGTAATTTAAGGGTCATCCCGGGGCCCGGACGGGCAAGTCAATGTCCATTCACAAAAGGGAGTTCAAAACTCCTTTTTCAGGGTTTTTTTAATTGTGGGTCATGCGGGTTTTGGGGTTATCTGGGGCCCAAAGACAGGCATAGTCAATTCCTTTTTCAACAAAAAATGGGGGGTTCAAAGACTCCTTTTCGGGCCTTTTAATCTGTGGTCATACATTTTGGGGGTCATGCTGCAGCCCCAGGACAGGCTAGCCCCAATGTACAGTTCACAAAAATGGGGTTTCAAAGGGTTTTCTTTTTCCGCAATTTTTTAACCTTGGTCATGCGGGTTTGGGGGTCATGCGTGGTACGGGACGGGTTATAGTCAATGCCATTCAACTAAAATATGGTTCAAATAAACGCCTTCTGGCACTTTTTAATTTGGGGGTCATGCGGGTTTAAGGTAAGCGTGGTACAAGACGGGGATAGTAAAATAGCTTCCCTTTTTTTTGTACCTTTTTGCCTAATTGTTTTCCCTAAGAGTACACTACCAGTTTACTGTTGTGGAGTTAACCCGCTTCTCCCCCCCTGGTTTTTAGTGTAAGAAAAGGTGTTGTTCCTCTCCATAGACTTTTAAAGGGCTCGCGATAATCTGTTATGACTATCGGATATCGTCAAAAAAATGACGATACGACATTGACTTGATAACGATAGTTACCCAATACCAACTACAAATTCTTCTATATCTCTAACTATAATCTTATCTTTTTTATTGAACGGGTATTTTAAGCCCCCGCAAAGCGGGATGGACTTGCGCGGGGGTTTGCTCCCAGGAAGCTCGTTGTGGGGACAGGCGGAAAGGTCGGGACAGGCGCGAAGGTTCTTGTCGTAGGACGTAAGCAAAAGGGTTCTACACGGTAATCAACAACACGATAGACGTTTTCTCCATGCTACTAGCACAAAAACCAGGGGGGACTGCGGGAGGCTTTACCAAATATATGGTCAGGACCGGCAATCAATCAATTACCGGGTGCCGGGCCCTTTAAATTTAAGAGAGCGGGCGCGCGCGCCCCGCAGCAGAAGCCGGGGGGGAAGCGGGGGCTGCGGGGAAAATTTGGACCCGGGGGGCACAGTGACCCGGGGCCCGACCCGGGGGCCACGGCGCCACCGTCCCCCCCACTGGGGGAAGGTGTAGGGATACAGAGCGCCCGGAGCCGGATAAGGGCTGGGGGGGCTACTCTTAAAGAACCCCCCCCCCCCCCCTTTGGGCCCTCCCCCTCCTTCTAATCGGAAAAATTTCCACCAGGCAGGGTCCAAAATTTCCCCTCCGCTCCCAAGACCCTCCCCGGGACAAAAAACCCTTCCATCAATGAGAAAATGTCCCCCAATAGACTTCAGGCCAGTTTTCCTTCACAGCGAACACTTGGGGTTTTGGGCGTAGGAAGGGGAGCGACTTTACGCAGGAAAGCAGTTCACACCAATGGTTCAAAAAGAGACAGGGAAAAGGGGGGGGACCGCATGGTGGGAGGGAGCTGGAGCCATAGGCCACTGGGTTTTAAAACGCCCCAAGATTCGAATGGGCCCCCAAACCGGGGGCCCACTTGTGGCTGGAACTTAAAAACCCAAAGGATTTACGGACAGCCCCACCTTGTCACCCGGACAAAGGGGGGGGCCGGTTCCTTTCTTATCCGCCTGGGGGCCTTTATCGGACCGCTGCACCTTAGGGACGCCGATTCTGTCTCCAATAGCTTCAATCCCGACTAGGGACCCACCGCGGGGAAACCCTTGAGGATGAGGCCAGGGGGAGTGGGGTGGGATGCGACCTAACCACATAAAGGGGGCCCGGGCCCACTCGACTCTAAGGATTGTATGAAAACCCGCCCAGGCAGTAGGTTGGGCCAAAATCCTACAGGCTGAACAATGGTGTAAATAGCTGCCAAGGACCTGGTTAACTCTTTCTACCAGACCGTTCGACTGAGGATGATATGCTGAGACGAAGTCCAACTTCACTTGTAACCGGTAGCAGAGTGCTCGCCAGAACCTGGAAACAAACTGGACCCCCCGGTCTGAGACAATGTGTTGTGGCAGTCCGTGCAGATGGAAAATGTGCTCAAAGAAGAGGGTGGCGAGACGAGGAGCAGATGGGGGTCCGGGCAACGGGACAATGTGGGACATTTTCGAAAAACGGTCCGTGACCACCCAAATACAATTATTGCCGGAAGAGGGAGGGAGGTCGATGATGAAGTCCACCGCCACATGTGTCCACGGGGAACTGGGAGTGGGCAACGGTTGCAGCAAACCAACCGGACTGTGGCGGGGTTTCTTGTTGCGGGCACAAGTGGTGCAGGCGTCCACAAATTCTCTAGTGTACTTAGCTAGATCTGGCCACCAGTAGAAACGCGAGATCAGCTGATATGACCTTCGGACACCTGGATGCCCTGCCACCAACGAGCAATGTCCCCATCTTAGGACTTTTCTCCGAAGGGACGGGCGTACATACGTCTTGCCTGGAGGAATCTGTTGGAGGCGCACGGGAGCCGCGTGGACCAAACGCTCCGGGGGTATAACGTACTGTGGCCCAGGTTCCTCCCCAATGACGTCTGATGCGCGAGAGAGAGCATCGGCCTTAATGTTCTTCTCCGCAGGACGGAAGTGAATCAGGAAGTCAAACCGAGAGAGAAAGAGGGACCACCGGGCTTGTCGGGGGTTCAGGTGCTGAGCTGATTGGAGGTATTGGAGATTCTTGTGGTCGGTGTACACATCAAACGGATGACGTGCTCCCTCCAAGAGATGACGCCATTCCTCCAGGGCCATCTTGATGGCAAGCAGCTCCCGATCCCCGATGGCATAATTCTTCTCGGCAGGCGAAAACGTTTTGGAGAAGAACCCACAAGTTAGTGTCTTCCCCTTAGGTCCTTTTTGAGTGGGAACTGCCCTGGCACTCACGGAAGCATCCACCTCCAACACAAAAGGCTTCTCGGAATCCGGACGAGACAAGATGGGAGTAGAAGAGAAAGCTGTTTTTAACTTGGAGAAGGCTCTCTCCGCCTCCGGCATTCAACATCTTGGATTGGCCTTCTTCTTAATCAGAGCCACGATGGGAGCCACCAAGGTAGAAAAGTGAGGAATAAACTGCCGGTAATAGTTGGCGAACCCGAGAAAGCGTTGTATGGCTCGAAGTCCAACCGGTCGTAAAACAGCCGACAACTTGGTAGGGTCCATTTGCAACCCATTGTCGGAGATGATATACCCCAGGAAGGGCAAACTGGTCCGATGGAACAAGCACTTCTCCAGCTTGGCATACAGGTGATTGTTGCGCAGGCGTCGCAACACTTGGCGTACCTGAGTGCGATGGGTCGGTAGGTCAGGAGAGAAGATCAGGATATCATCCAGGTACACGATGACGCAGGTGTAAAGTAGATCCCTGAATATATCATTGACGAACTCCTGAAAAACCGCCGGAGCGTTAAACAGACCAAATGGCATTACAAGATATTCGAAGTGCCCGTCCCGGGTGTTGAAGGCCATCTTCCACTCATCCCCTTTTCGAATCTATATGAGGTTGTAAGCTCCGCGCAGGTCCAGATTCGTAAACACCTTGGCTCCCCGGAGCCGGTCGAAGAGCTCCGAGATCAGCGGTAGAGGATACCGGTTCTTTACTGTAATTTTATTAAGTCCCCGGTAATCGATGCAGGGGCGCAAAGATCCGTCCTTCTTCTGCACAAAGAAAAATCCAGCTCCGGCCAGTGAAGAGGATTTATGGATGAATCCCTTCTGTAAGTTCTCTCGGATGTAGGCAGACATGGCCTGGGTCTCGGGTACAGACAGAGGGTAGACCCTGCCCCGGGAGGGCTCATCCCTGGAAGGAGATCTATGGGGCAATCATATGGACGATGAGGCGGAAGAGACTCGGCCTGCTTCTCAGAAAACACCTCTGCAAAGTCCTGGTATTCTAGGGGCAGACCTGGCAATGGCTCCAAAGTAATCAATGAAGTGGTGGAGCGCACCGGGCATGGTTCAGCCAAACAGAGGTTCTGACAGTCCGGCCCCCAGCGAAGGACCTCGCCCGTTCTCCAGTCCAGCATAGAGACATGACGTTGCAGCCATGGAAGCCCCAAAAGAATCGCCGAAGAAGAATGAGAGAGCACATAGAATGAGATTTCTTCTTTATGCAGGGTCCCTACATGAAGGGATACCGGCTCGGTCCTGTACTGGATGCAATTGCTTAAGAGCTCCCTGCTGACCGAGGAGATCACCAACGACCTCTCTAGGCGAACCACCGGGAGGCGATACCGGGAAACCAGGGAGGAGTGAATGAAATAACCGGCTGATCCAGAGTCTAGGAAGGTGGCAACCTGAACCATGATCCCCGAACTGATGGAGAACCGTAGCAATCCCGCCGCAATGCGGGATGGACTTGCTGCGGTGGAGTGCTACCAGGTCGCAACCCCTGACGTGACTTGCTTGCGGAGGCCGCCGAGGTATAGTGTGGTACAGCATCGTTAAGCCCAGCTCGTTGTGGGGGACAGGCGGTAAGGTCAGGACAGGCGGCGAAGGTTCGTGGTCGTAGGACGTAAGCGAGAAGGTTCGGTACACAGTAATCAGGACGAGACACTGATAGACGCTTTCTCCATAGGCTACTAGCACTAAAGATCCAGCGGGGACGTGCTGGAGGCGTTACCAATATATATGGTCAGTGACCGGCAATCAATCAATTACCGGTGCACTGGCCCTTTAAATTTAAGAGAGCTGGCGCGCGCGCCCTAAGGAACGGGGACGCGCGTGCCCGTCAGCAGAAGACCGCGGGGAAGCAGGAGTGTGGCTGGGTAAGTGGGACGCCGCGGGGGCACGAGTGAGCCGCGGCCCGGCCAACGGCGCCACTCGTCCCCGCACTAGGGCAAGGTGTAGGGATACGAGAGCACCCGCAGCCTGGACCAAGGGCTGCGGGGCTACTCGTTACAGTTATTATCTTCAACAGCCCAATAATATACATATAACAATAGGGTCCACTTATCATCTTATCTTTTGTGTCACCTTCTTAATAATTCCATCAGTAAGCAAAGATTGTCATTGAGTCAATCTGGCTCTGGCATGCGCACAGTGTAATGTTTTCTTCGGATACCCACCTGCCACAAACCTACAGTATAAAATGTCCCTTCTATCCTATATGAAATAGTCATCAGAACAATTCTTTCTTGCACATAGGTATTAACTCACTGGGATCCCAGTGTGGAAAACGGTTTGTAAATGTCGCTTTTCTTTTTTCACTGCTTCCAGGTTTTAGAGTGATCCTTAAATGTATAAAATTGATAGATAGATTGATAGATAGAATATTGATTCCAGGTATATACAATCTCTACAAGCTAGGTTTTTTCTCCATCCAAAAATAAAACATCACTTATATCTTTCCCAAAAAGAAAAGAGATTTGTACATTGATTTAAATAATCAGAAAAGAAGTGATACTGCTCCCACCACCCTAAAATAAAGATTTGCATGGGTAAGTGCACAAACCATGCCCATGGCAGTGCCACATTTCTGATGATAGAGGTTACTCCTATTATATCCTCCCAATCAGGAATCAGGCACAATATTGTACAAGTAATTGGATGTTCACATCCCCAAAGGGTTCTAAGTATTGCTGTGAAAGAACTGAAATGTAAATGTTTGAGCATCAATTTTCCATTTATCATTTACAAATATATAAAAAGGAAAATAAACAAAGAAACATAATTGGTATTGTTGAGTCTATAAAAGTCCAGGCTTTCAAATTAACTTTTTTTTTAATCTTGACAGTAACACAATGCAGAAAAACATCAAAATTTTGTTTTTTTTATTGCTTTTCTTCCTTAAAAATTGAAATAACAAGGGATTAAAAAGCTGTATGTACCCCAAAAGAGGTCACAGGAGAATATAGTAGCTATTAGCTTCTGAAGGAAAAAAAAAACATAGTATTTTTTTAAACACAAGGAAAACTATACAAAAACCCTTAAATAATAGTAGCATTTCAGTAATACCATGTGATGAGCTTCATAAAAAAAATAAACCTGAAAAACAATGGTGCCTTTATGTGTTTTCCCTTTTTGACCATATAAAATGTACTTTGTTGGTTTCCCAATGTATTATAAGGTATATTAACTGGTACCATTAAAAATACAACTCATTTTGCAAAAAAACATGAAAAAACAAAAAATGTTATGACTGTGAGAGTGACTCCTCCTGAGATGTTGCAGCAGGACGCTGCTGTTCTGTGTGTAACTGCTCATCACTTGGCTACCCTGTGCTGCTGCAGAAATCTTCTAAAGGATCAGAGACCAGCTGAGTGGGGAGCACAGTTATCTTTAGAGATAACATGGCCCAGCAGCATGGTACAGCCTACAGAATTCATGCTGGTGGGGTACTGATCACTGACACATAGACACACATAGTTACATAATTAGTACGGTTGAAAAAAGACATATGTCCATCAAGTTCAACCAAGGTAAGAAAAAAGGGGAATAAAGGGAGGGGGGATAAGGAGTTTAAGCCTAGCTTCCACTACTGATGAAAGCTTTGAAACCCATAAGGCAAGAACTAACCTGCTCTAAGGAAGATTTCATTTCTGATCCCAGAGTTGTCATCAGACTGGATCTAGAATTTTATATGGATACACATGTATTAATATTCTTTAGTTTCACAGCAGCCACAGCCTCCATCTTGGCAAAGTTTAGATTACACATCAGATTACATATTCTGAAAGCTTACTGCCACATATCACTGTAACAGCTACATAAAGGGGCAGAGTTTGAGATATTCCAGGAGAGCACTGCCTCAGAGCTTCCCACTGCCTCTGCTGCATTGTCCTCTTCCAAAAATGCAGCCTGGGGCCATCTCTTCCCAATTGACCCACACACACCTGGCCATTCACATGATGTAAAGGAGAACTTTATTCATCAGATGCTCATGTACCAGTTGTGAATACTTACAACAGTGGACAGGGATCAGCATGGACGGTCTGACTTCTGCAGCTACAAATGTAGCAATCATAAATTTGAAAGATAAAACCATGAGATCAAGGCACAGAAAGTAAGGTCAAGTTTTTAATGCTATTTAATGGCTTTGGTTGTGACAGATAACACGAAAAGCTGTAAAATCACTGTTAAGTTAAACTTTGCTACATCCATATGCAGTCCCATACACAGAAAGTTGAGCCATACATTGTGTTCCGACACCTTTTTTATCATAGCCAGCAGAAGACCCTTCACAATTTGTCCTGCAGTCATTCTTCTGAAGGGTCAGATCTTGTGGAAGAGCCCTCTCTGCTTACACATCGATGAGCTTTGGACACCCATGACCCTGTTCACTCTTCATTCTTCTTTGTACAATTTCTTCTGGGTCACAAGTTCAACCACAGCATATGGGGAACACACCAAAAAATCTGCCATTTTGGAGACACTTTGATACAATCATCTAGCCATCATCATTTGGTCCTTGTCAAAGTCGCTCAGATTTGTACTTTAGACCATTTGTCTGCGTCCAAAACATCAACCTCAAGCCCTGACTATTTATTATCTATGCAGCTTCCTCACATATTCTTCCTGTTCACACTTGCCAATGTCACATAGTTACACAGTAGATAAGATCAGAAAGAGACAAAGGTCCATCAACTTCAATCTATAACCTCACAGTGTTGATCCAGAAGAAAAATCCCTATGAGGCGCATACCAATTGTCCCATACAAGAGGTAAAATTCCCTCTCAACTGCAATATGACATCAGAATAATCCCTGGATCAACGTCCCATCTCCAGAATCCAGTCCCCATAACCTGTGATATTATAATTTTTAAGAAAGGCATCTAAACCCTTCTGGAATCGACCATCACAACCTCTTGTAGCAGAGAGTTTACTGGATAATAAATGTTATTCACTTTTCCTGTCAGTGGTATTAATGTTATGGCTGATTGGTGTTTGTGCAGCAAATGCAAGAAAAGAAATCATTGCTCGATTCTATTAACATAGCTCAGCTGCTCTAATATCAGGTAATGAATATTGTGCTGTGTAACCAGCATAGAGATACTACAATAACAGCGCATCGGACTATGCTGGTTCTTGCTCTACTTGTTATATCCGTATTTTATACATAGAAATAAATCATAGAAATCCATTGCTTGCTATGAATATGTTATTAGGACAATGAGGACGTCACTGATAATGTTATTATATCAGGGGACATTTTTGCATTTCTTGCAGTCACATCCAGATCACTGATCAGTGACAGAACAATTCCCATGTCTCCTGCTTTACATATCTGCTCTCAAGGGCCTCTCCCCAGTGATTACAGCTGTTATATAGGAGACATTGTCCAGGTGACATCTCTATAGTCTGTGTCCATCAGTCCAGGGAGGTGAAGATGGCTTTACAGGGAGTGTTACTGTGTCTAATGCTTCTTCTCATTCATGGTGAGAGGTTCCTGAGATGATGGACAGGACAGTAGTAAAGATAACACAGCACAATGAGGGACATTAACACTAACACTTTTCTGTATCAATCCTTAGAATCCTGTGGAGAGATCATAATGACCAAATCTCCAAATCTCATCACTGTGTCCCCAGGAGATACAGCCACCATCTCATGTAAGACCAGTAGTTATGTAGCTAACAGCCACTTACACTGGTACCAACAGAAACCAGGACAACGTCCGACACCTCTTATCTATGGTACAAGCAACCGACCTACAGGAATCCCAGACCGGTTCACTGGATCCGGATCATCTCCTGATTTCACTCTTAAAATCAAATTGACAGAAGACGATGCAGCAGATTATCACTGTCAGCAGGGTTATAGCGCTCCTCTCACACAGTGATACAGAGCCGCACAAAAACCTCCTTCCTCATTGATGAAACACGATTTAAATATAACATTGCAGGTTTTATTCTATAGGATTTCCTGTTATGATGTGTGATCATTCCCATGATGCTTTTCTGCCGCCGGCTGATACCAGACAATAGCTGACACTAGGGGAATAGAGAGATAATATGAAATGTTCCTCTAATCCCTTGTGAGGAACATAGACTGTGATGAAGATCAGTAGAACATTATTTCTACAGGAGAAGCCGCTTGTACTTTATTACAGATTTCACCAGAAGCTTCTTATGTTGTTCAGGGGCATAAAACATGAATCTGACTATAAACCAATACAGCGGCTGAATAATCTGGGGTCATCTAATCTCTGACAATCCCCGCATGAGCCCTGAATCGTCCATTACAATCCAGTCAGATCTTATCCTTGTTTCCAGGAGTTTTATGTCCTGGATCCTGAGACTATTTCCTCATTGCTGGATCATCAGGAAATATCTGAGATATGTCGGATTATAGGACTTTTATTTTATCTCCTCAGTCCTGGGAAGTACAAGTCACTTCTTATAGGAGCCTCCACCTACAATATAAAGACCATGAACAGTTTTACTCCAAGACATCTGAAAAGGATGGAGATATGATAATAGTCCTGATCCAAACCATCCTATTGTTTTTTATATACAGCCCCTATGCAGATTTAGGGTGCGTTCCCACGCATAGTTGCCAACCCTCCCGTTTTTGGCGGGCCACTCCCGCTAATGGGGGCCGTGTCCCGCCCCCCCCCTCCCCCGCTTCAGTTGTTCAACCTCCCGCAGCTGAAGAGCTGCCTGAACTTATATATATATAAGGAGTAGTGATGAGCGATTACGTTGACTATCGTCATTGGGTCGATAGTCGATATAGGCAATTAACAATAAGATATCCGATAGTCGATAATAGATTATCGCCGATGACCAGTAAAGTCTATGGGCGAGCAACAACACCTTCATTCTTACAACCCAAACAGGGCTGGAGAAGCTGGAATTAACATCCACAACAGTCAAATGGATACGTGCTACATCTTAGGCAACACACTTAGGTTATAAAAGCCACAGAAAAAAACTCACAGACCATTCACTATCCCTGTCTTGCACCACAGCCTGACCCTTAAACCTGCATGACCCACAAATTAAAAAGTGCCAGAAGGCATTATGATTTGAACCATCATTTTACTTGAACTGGACATTGAATATCCCTGTCCTGGAACGTAGCATGAGCCCCAAACGTGCATGACCCCAGATTAAAAAGTGCCGGAAAAAGGAGTCTTTCAACCTCCATTTTAGTTGAACTGGACATTGACTATATCTGTCCTGTACCGCAGAATGACCATTAACCCCTTACCGCCGGAGCCAGTTTTGGCCTCTCTGACAGAGCCCTATTTTTGAAATCTGTCATGTGTCACTTTATGTGAGAATAACTTTTTGACACTTTAACCTATCCATGTGATTCAGAGATTGTTTTCTCGTGACACATTGTGCTATAAGATAGTAAGAAATTTTGGTCCAAAAATGATTGTTTATTTGTGAAAAATATCAAATTATGGTGAAAAATGTGAAAAATTTACCAATTTCAAACTTCAAAAATTTCTGCATGTAAGACAGATAGTTATTCCACTCAAAATAGTTTATAACTAGCATCTACCATATGTCTGCTGTAGTTTGGCATCATTTTTTTAAATGTCTTTTTTTTTTTACGACATTAGGGGGCTTATAAATTTAGTAGTAATTTTCAAATTTTCAAGAAAATTTGCAATATACATATTTTTAGGGACCAGTCCAGTTCTAACGTGACTTTGATTGACCTGTATGTTAGATACCCCCATAAATGACCTCATCTAAGAAACTACACCCCTTAAAGTATTCAAAACAGCATTTAGAAAGTTTATTAACCCATTAGGTGTTTCACAGAAATTAAAGCAAAGTGGAAGTGAAATTTCAAAATTTCACTTTTTTTTGCAGATTTTCAATATTTATGCATTATTGACAAGAATACGGTAAATGTGATCAGGGAAATGCAAATTAATATTGATTCCCCAGATTCTGCCGTTTTCAGAGATATCCCATATGTGGCCCTAGTGCATTATTTGGCTCAACCACAAGCCCCAGAATAGGAGGAGCACCTACTGGACTCTGGGGCCTCATTTTCATTACAATTTTATTTAGGGGCCATTTCAGGTTTGCGGACACCCTAAGGTTCCAAAACGTAATAAATACCCCTAAAAAGACCCCATATTGGAAACTACACCCCTTAAGGAATATATCCAGAGGTGTAGTGAGTATATCTACCCCACAGGCGTTTCACAGATTTTTTTAGCGTTCGGCTCTGAAAATAAAAAAAAATATATTTTTTTCATAATCTGCAATTTTAGCTGAAATGTTTAATTTTACAAGGAATCTTTGGGAAAAAAAAACCCCAAAATTTGGTTTCGCA
>JAODAL010074789.1:0-14238 GCA_025379985.1 Phyllomedusa bahiana
GATGCATTGTGCCACTGTCTGACCCCCATGCTCCCTGTGGCTGCCGCCGTCACCTCCACACTCTGTCACTAATGTTGCCACCTGAGCTCTCAGTTTGTTTTTTTCCAGCTTTTGCTGCCATGACTTTATCAGGCTACGTTCCTGCTTCAGTTTTTTTGGTCAGTTTTGCCCCCATAAGTGCCCAGGGCATTTTATAGTGAAGCGATTCTAAGAGCGGCGGCAGTCATGTGCGTGTCATACTAAAACACAACATTGTATGAAGACCAAACCAAGCTCCCTCTGCATATTTAAGCATGGCACAACGTTCTACAGCACCCTGCAGGCTCTGGGCAGCCTGGAAATAGCTGTTTTTTTAACGTGATTCGTGCCGAAGTAATTCGGACCGAAACGAATTTTGTCGGAAAATTCGGCGAAGTGACCGAACCGAATTTTTGAGAAATTCGGCCATCTCTAATAATAATGATCATTATGTTTGGAGGAAAAATGGAGAAACTCGAAAGCCTAAGAACACCATCCCTACTGTGAAACATGATGGTGACAGCATCAGGTTGTGGGATTGTTCAGTTGCCGGAGGGGCTGGTGCTCTTCACAAAATATATGGCATCATGAGTAAAGAAGATTATGTGGCAATACTGAAGCAACATCTCAAGAGAGTCAAGACATCAGCAAGAAAGCTTGGGCGGAACAGGGTCTTCCAAATGGACCTGAAGCATACTGCCCAACTGATTACAAAGTGACTTAAGGATAACCCAGTCAATGTTTTGGAGTGGCCATCACAAAGCCCTGATGTCAATCCTATTGAAAATTTAGGCAAAGCTGAAAAAGCAGGTGTGAGCAAGGCGACCTACAAACATGGTTCAGTTACACCAGTTCTGTCACGAGGAATGTGCCAAAATTCCTACCAACTATTGTGAGAAGCTTGTGGAAGAATATCCAAAATGTTTTTGGCCCAAGTCATACAGTTTAAGGGCAATGCTACCAAATACTAATGAAATATATGTAAACTTTTGACTTTGCAAAAAAGTAATAAAAATGCCTTAAAAATCTCTCATTATTGTGCACTCTTAGAGATGCTAGCGGCATTCAATTTACCAGTCCATATGACTTATATTTCTTTTTTAAATGCATTTTATTCATCATCTATTATAAAACCAAACGTGGTCATATTTCTTTTCAGTGATATATACACAAGTACTGTGAGTATATTTTCACCTGAAAGTCCTGATAGAGTCTCTCATATCATTTTCTTACGGAACACAGCGTTCTCATGTTTCAATAGAGCAGTCTTCAACTCTCCATCTCTCAGGAACTTTGTTACGTCCGCCTGCGACGTTTCGAGGGTTGGACACACCCCCTTTGCCCCTCATTATTCTGGCATTTGGCAAATATAAATAATTTTAGTAATTCTAATTGAGTTTACTATACTAATTACTGGACGGCCTTTCTGGGGAGAGCTAGATCTTCATGGATCTTAACAGATTTTTATATACTGTACAGCATGATACACTGATAGGACAAGTGGCTAATTAGATTATTAATGTCCACCTGCTTAGGGGTGCAGTGTAATGTCTAAAAGAACACCTACAGTACATTAACCTTTTGTTATGTCCTTATGCTTTTGAAAAGGCTTATATCACTTACAAAGTTATCATTTTAACAGAACTGTAGGAAGCAAGGTACTATCAGGTAATGTTTTGATTTCACTAATGTTTTTAATGCCATTTTATAATGTTTTGTAGTGTATGCAGGAACCCTGAGCCGAGGGTCGCACACTAAATTGTTCAGTTTATCTAAATTTGCTTTTATCTCACAATTGTATAGTGACTATTATGTTGTATGAAAATAAAAGCTGTGTTTTAGAGGATAGCAGGTGCCACGGAAGTTTTGACTTCTATCAGCTACAATCATGTCACCAGAGTGTGTCCTGTAAGTCTTCTGTTCCTATCATTATTATACCTAGTGTTACCTTTGGTTGTTATGCCACAGCTACAGTGTGTCATCTCGGCATGTCAAAATACCAAACTACTGCATGGTGGTTATAGAGGCTATTATATAGAAACAGCATCTGAGTGCATCCAGATTCATAACTGCAGCAGGGTGGTTGTTAAAAACTCTTCTAATATTATGTAAAGGGACCTTAGCATCACTGTTATCAGACATAAAATGTACAAAAGCTACAGAGTTATGGTCATACTAATCCATCATCTTAGAGTATATACTTAAATCTGTTTCAAATGCTATAAATTATCATTTTAAATATTCAACAGATATTTTTGTGTCATGCTCAGTCGCACCTTTACTATATATACTATACTATATATACTATATGTGCTACTGTGGCTGCTACGATTACAGTTATATCCATGAAACATAATAATTTTAATTGTATTGCCTTTACTGATAAATTGCTAACATAAATAGACTTAAAGGGGTTTTGCCATGATCCAGTGTTGACGAGGGATCCTCCAAAATGGGTATTTAATGACTTTTCTAAATATATGTCATCAGAAAAGTGAAGCCTCTGAGAGCTACAGCCTTCCTTACATGCCCGTGGTTTCCTGACAGTTTACATTAGACATGAGCAGGAGCTGACAGGAGCTGACCTGGCCGTGCTTGCATTGTTTGCACTTCTTATCTGATGGCAGGGAACATAAAAGAGCTTTGAAGGAACTGGGGAGAAAGATCCTGTGTCTTTTGTATAGAGAATCCACTGGTTGTAATGTAATTATCTGAGTAAACATGCAGGCGCTCCCTGGCTCCATGCTCAGCCCCTCTCCCTCTCCCCCTGCAGCCCTAAAGGAATGAAAGATGCTGCCTGCTGAGCTTATCTTCTCTCCTGAGCAAATAAGAGGGAGAAATAAAACGCATATAGCTTGTGCAAATACAGTTATCCTCTGTGGATTAGCAAAACAATGTTTGCTCAACTACAGAGACTGATTATCAGGAACGTGCATGGGAGGTGGAGTGATAAACACATAATCACAATGCCCCTTTTTCAAGCCTCAAGAGGGAGAATCAGCCTGTTAGCTAAGGAAATCACTTCTTCGCAAAACCCCTTTAATAAAAACATATATTTATATAAGTTTATATGTATATATGTTTTTATTAAATCTATTCATGTTAGCAATTTATCAGTGATGGCAATAAATTGAAAACTGTTATATGTTTCATGGGCATAACTATAGCTGCCACAGTAGTGGTTGAGAGGATCCACTCAGGTGTAGGAGCATAGAGCTTCCTTCTAGAAAACAATAATATGGGAGCACTATGTTATCAGCACTACTATGAGAGTACTCCGTTATGTGGCGCTATTATTTATACCTATACCCATTTAGGAAATCAATCCTTAGACCCACCGTGACTAAGGACTGATTTCCAAAAAGGTGTCAGCGTATCCTATGGTTACTCCTGCCACCATGTGAACATGAGAATCCAATAAAGATTCAGCTTTTATATTATTCAGATTCCAATATTCTCATGGTGGCAGGAGAAATAGTAGAATACACTGACACATTTCAGAAATCAATCCTTAGGCTCACTATGACTAAGGATTGACTTCGAAAATGTGTCAGTGTATTCTAATTTTACTCCTGCTGCCATGTGAATATTGGAATCCAAGGACCGTTTTTTTTAAAAAAGGATGAAAATAAAGATTCAACTTTTATATTGATTCCACTGTGCGGAAGCAGGTGTTTTCTGCTAGAGTTGCTAAGTTGGTTTTGTAGACTAAACACCTCCGTGCCTCCTCCAGCTGGACAGGATCATATATCGGGTGAGCTGACTACACATGTAGTGCGTTTCTAGTTATAATTATTGAAAATGATGTTGCTCTTTCAGGTTCCTGTTATTAGATGGTTATTTTGGTAAGGAGCTCTATAAATGTTAGGTATACACATGATATATGTACTGTATATAAAATAATCTGTATTATACTGCCATTTGAGGTTAAAGACTCTACAGCAGTCAGATAGTGTAATAAAGGAAAATGTTAATACAATTAGATGGACAGCTACAGGAGCACAGCTGCATAGTACATGTATTAATAGTGCTAAGTGTAGAGGTTTTTCAATAACTGCAGTTGAGTCATATTCAACCAATTCACCATTTGGCATTGACAATGGTGACATCTTCCTTGTGTAGTCTGCAGTAGTTTCATGTCAAAGGCAAAGGTAAACATATCAATGGCACCCAGTGACCCAGTGAACGCAGCAAAATGCTAAGTGGACACTTTAAGTGTTTCTAAGCTTTAATAAACTTTAGGCCAGTGATGCTTCATACATACAATAACCTTGAAATTGCGACACAGAGAATTGTCTTGAAAATATGAAAATCACAGGATGGATAGACATGTAAGTGATATGCAAATAATAAAAATGTAAACATAATTCAAAACATCTCCATTATTCAATATTGGGTATTAGTGTCACATGCAGAAATACATGCACATACACGCCTTGGCATGCAATTATTATTAACAGTTGCCTGGAGAGCGTTATGCCATGCTGAATTCTCTTGGCGACACAAATCATCAAGATTGGTTCCTTTTTCAATTACCAACCAATGATATCCCAATGGGAAACAAGTGGCAACACATTTAGGCCAAGCAGGCTGCTCACTGTAGTATGAGTAATTTATAACCTGACATTTTCTGTTTGAAAAACAGTTCCTGGGACACTTTGGGGAAATGGCTATGCAAATGTTTCCAAACTGAAAACAATGTAACATTAAACTGTTTATTTTCCTGAAAGGAAGACTAGGAAGTTCCCTCTACCATACATTATGCCACCCACACCTTTCCCAGGAGTGGGACGATGTAATATTCCCTTGTGAAGGCCTCTTCATAGCATTGCCCAAATGCTCTCCAGACAAATCTCTGATTATCATTGCATTCAAGACAAAATCAAGACTTAACCCCTTAATGACCGCCCACTGACTTTTGACATCGGCTGTTGCAGGTCATTCGTTTGTAGTGACGTCTTTTGGCGTCGCTGAAGACATTGGGGTTTGCAGCACCCGGCACGGCAGCAGCACTTGGGACAGCCCTGTTCCCAGCAAAGCCTCTGCAAACATCAGGAAGTGGGGGAAACCTTCGCTCCCTGGCGCTTAACCCTTTTATTGCTGCGGTTCATGACCACAGCATATTCAAAGGGCTTTACCATGCTCTGTCGGGTGATCGGGACTCCGATGAACCAACATAGCCTGGAGAACAGCTGCACAGTCAGTTCTGGGGACCTAGAGTAACCCCAGGGCTGTCTGTGTAATAAGTCAGTGATCAATGCACTCTGTGTGCTGCCCTGATTGCTGCCTGTATCAAACGGACATAGATTATAATGTATTAGCATATACAAATATGTTAATACATTAATAAGTGTAAAAAAAATGTAAAACAATTATCCCTTCATGGGATTTAAAAAAAGAGTAAAAAACATAAAAAAGTATAGAAAAATAAAATAAATAATAAAATAAAAATAAATATTTAATAAAAAATAATAGTGCGGGTTCTTTTAGAGCCACAGAGTTGCATTTTTCATTATGTGCTCTTGCCCATGGACAGCGATAGAGAGGATGAATGAGTATGCAAAGTCAAAGGGATACATTTGGCACTACTTGCAGCAAAACGGATCATACTCAGACACTAGTTAGAGGAGAAACCTCCGGGTTTAAACGAGGCAAAGTTATCCCTAAACAATTGCTATTCCTTGAAAAATTAGACACAGAAAGACACAAAGAAAGAATGACAGGAGACTTTCTTAGGACATGGAAGGATTTTATTGCGGAGGCATATACTACGCAGGAAATTATAGATATTATAGAACCCTTTAAAAATACCTCTTACTATCTTCTGGAAAAGATGAGTGGTAATCTTTAGTGATGAGCGATTGTGTCAACTATCGTTATCGGATCGATAGTCGATATCGGCAATTATCATGCCGATAGTCAATAACAGATTATCGCCGATGACCATTAAAGTCTATGGGAAAGGAACAACAGTTTCATTCTTACACCCAAACAGGCTGGAGAAGCTTGAATTAACATTCACAACAGTAAACTGGATACGTGCTACATCTTAGGCAAGACAATTAGGCAACAAGAGTCACAGAAAAAAACTGACAGACTATTCACTATCCCTGTCTTGTACCACAGCATGACCCTTAAACCTGCATGACCCACAAATTAAAAAGTGCCAGAAGGCAGTATTATTTGAACCATCATTTTAGTTGAACTGGACATTGACTATACCTGTCCTGTACCACAGCATGACCCCAAAACCCGCATGATCCCCAGATTAAAAAGTGCTGGAAAAAGGAGTCTTTGAATCACCATTTTAGTTGAACTGGACAATGACTATGCCTGTCCCATACCGCAGCATGACCCCAAAACCTGCATGACCCACAGATTAAAAATTGCCTGAAAAAGGAGTCTTTGAACCACCATTTTAGTTGAACTGGACATTGACGACCCCTGTCCTGGACCGCAGCATGACCCCCAAACCTGCATGACCCACAGATTAAAAAGTGCCGGAAGAAAGTAGTCAGTAGGACATTGACTATCCATATCCTGTAACGCAGCATGACCCGAAAACCTGCACAGGTGCCCTTATATGGATTAACATGGCGGCCTTCGCACCACTGACAACAGGCGTAGTTTACTATCAAATATGTAAAACACATTTTGCGTACAACTGAGCTCTCTGCGCCAAACAGGCACACAGACTTCAATAAAACTATTTAAAAGTTATAGGGATAAGTTATGAAGGTTTTTGGGAACACTGACACGCAGTGATTGCAATAGAACTGAAAAAACATGGACAATTTCAACTGCTGTCAGAGGTCTGCTGGCCAAAAAAGTGGTAAAAAAACAATGCTTTTTTCAATTTAAGATCATAGAACACACTGAGCTGCAAAATATCTCCCTTTCAAATGCCTCCCCTCCTGCCGCCTCCCCCCGCAGCCGTCCCCCTCCACCCCCCCAGCGGCACACACCCGGAGATAACCGTAAAAAATTCTCTAACTAAATAAAAAGTGAAATTCTCTAATCTAACTCTATTCTAAGCTGTAGGTAAGTGGATGGTTTCTTGTATTAGAAGAGATTATCTCACAGAGCTGTTATAACAGCTATTGGTTTAAATGCAGACAGACACGTCCTGCTGTGAAGTGTGATAGACAGAGAATGAGCTCAAACAGGAAATGCAGTTGCATAGATAAAACAAGGTCACGTGATTTTTGCAGCCAATGAGATCCATACACCGCAATGTCGTGACATTATACATCCTCCTCACCCCCCTCTATCCTCGGAGCTGATTTGCTGGCCGCCAAAATGACAGGAAACGCTGAAAATGGCGCGATAGTAATAGTTTAGGTGACAATCTTACAGATAATCTATCGCACAATCGAAAATTTCAGATAAGCCTAAAAACCTTGCCAATGTCAACTTTTGTCGATAATATCGCTCATCCCTAGTAATCCTGGGAATATCAATATCATGATTTGAGGGCTGTAGATGGGGGGGATACTGCACGACAATGTTTTTTTTTAATTTATAGTATTGTTTGATAATAGATCTGTATTTTGGGTTAAATCATAATCCACATCTTCTTTTTAGCTGCGAAAGCCATGTAATTTGAATAGTATTGTAAAGATGTCATTGTTATAAAATGCTTTTCAGTTTGTGTGATCTCTATAATTTCCAAATAAAACATTGTTGTAAAAAAAAATTGTGCATACATTATACACAAAAAAAAACTACACATATTAGATATCCAAACAACCGTAGTAACCTGTAGAATTAATCTAACAAGTGATTAACTGTGAAATGTGAATG
Organism: Phyllomedusa bahiana; assembly: GCA_025379985.1. NCBI lineage: Eukaryota > Metazoa > Chordata > Amphibia > Anura > Hylidae > Phyllomedusa > Phyllomedusa bahiana. Next base: position 7,822 of record JAODAL010074789.1, read on the forward strand.
GTGTAAAAAATGAAAAAAAAAATGAAAAAAATTCTGCAATAATTTATAAGTGAACTTAAACTATTCCCCCAAAAAGTACAACCTGTCCCGAATAAAACGAGACCTCATAAAACGAGACCTCATAAAACGACTGTTGAAACGCAAAGAGGCAAAAACTAAAAAAAAAAGTGCTGGTCATTAAGTACTTTTCAGATATTTGGGTTAAGGGGTTAAAACTGTAGAGGATAGACCTCAATTTTAGCTTCCATTGCTGTCCTCCTGTATACCATGATAGCCTTTGAGAGTGCTGGTTTAAGGTCATTGAAACACCTGTAGTTGGCTGTAATGTAGTACACTGAAAATTAAATGTATTCTGGATTGTCATTAAACCATTTCTTAGAGTGTGAATCTACAATTCCTGTAGCTCAGAATACCACCCCCCGTGGGAATGGATTTTGTAGCATGGGTCTGCAGAACCTCACACCAGCCCTTTTGACTGGTCTAATTGCTCAAATGTTTAGATAACATGGGTTTTATCCGTTTTATTGTGTTTTATTGCCAAAGTTGTGTATGCAAGCTGTCAAGAAGACCTGATGGAAGACCCCACCTATGACTCCTCGAATAATAAAACCATTAGGCACAACAGTGCAGAGGTCATTGATCTATCCACAGCAGAAGCGCAGCCCGTGATTGCCATCTATGGGGATAGTAAGCAACAACCCTCATCAGACATCAAGTGTTCCACCCACCTCATTATACTTTCAGCCAGTAAAAGAGTAGCCAAATATGAGAGAGGAGGGGAAACCTGGACAGAGATTTGGGCCTATAAAACATATGGCCAGACTCAAATCTGTGTTCATAGCCTGGGGTTTAATTTCTGATTGAGCGGTGTTCCATTTTCCTTTATCCATACCCCTTGGATCTGAAAGCTGAAGCAGTTGTGTGAAATCTTTCTAAGCATTTATCCTTTTTATTTTTATAACTGTTTGATGTGTATGTCATAGTCATTTTTAGTGTATTTTGTTTATGTAAGCATTGTAAATCGTTTAATATTAAAGTTACCACTAATACATTAATTCTTGTTGCTGCACGGATCCATTTCCTTGAAGGAGTGTATTTTTCTTGTAGCCGCTGGAGAGCAGTGAGGTGGCCCTGTAAGCATTTTTACGTGTTTTTAGAATATCTGTGAGGAATCAGATTCCTTCCGGCTGATTCTTTTTGAGTATTGAAGGAAGGTGGTGACAGCGGATAACTTGGGGTGCTGGAACTGTCTTGGGGTGCGGTTTATGCTTGATTCGCTACCTGATTGAGAGGTGAGCGCAAGTGGAAATAAATAGACTCCATTACAGTGGCCCCCAATCACGTGCTGGTGAGTGTGTACGTGACATTGGTCATCTGGCTCATAGCCCAATTTTGTCCAAATGCCTTCTGATGGTTTGTGTTGACATTATTTGGTGCCATATGTTTTGGTAACTTTCATTTTAACTTGTAGTACAGAATGGGTCATTATGTGCCATTTATTCGATTAAGCAATCTTTTTGTGTAGAAGTTCCCTTCTGTGCTTCTTTTTCTGTCTTTTTAGTGTTCTCCCAGTCACCAGGGTACGCAACATTGAACAGTGCTAACATATCAGTCTACGCACACAGCAATCTACCAAAGTAATAAACCAAGGTTTTATCCTTCAGTTATTGTTAGACTCAGTCCTTTTAATTTGCATCGATAAAATGCAATAGCCTGATAGGGAACAGCTGATTCACTAGTGGGACTTATGAAATGTTACCATTTTATGTTAAAAATAGACAAATATCTAATGAATCACATACAGGGAAAAAAATTCCCTCACAATCGTTGTTTTACATGTAATGGTTTTGTAATTTGAGCTGCACGGTGTACAGTTAAAGTGGAAGCAATAAATATAAGGCTCTTTAATAAGAGGTGAACATCATTTTTATTTCTCTGACTGATAGTTGGGGTTAGTGTCCTGTATGTTAATATTTCATGTGGTAGCACTCACAAAGTTCCTTCAGTTAATTTTGTTAAGAGATGAAAAATGTTATGCACTATAAAATGATGTTGAGCTCTGAAGGGTCCCGTAGGCCAAGGAGCATTGGCATTAAAAGAAAGTGTTCCTTTTGTCAACGGTATTGCATAAAAGGGGCTGAACACGAGTCTACGAGGTTAATATTAAGGTTGATTCCCCTGGTCAATTATTATAGTCTAAATTAGCGTTCGTAATAATAATTAGTAAATGTTGAGAGGAGTAAAAGATCAATGATAATAATAGTTTTGTTTATAGTGGTTTTCATTGATCATGCTGTCATAAAAATAATCTTTAGCAGCGGCTCATAGCAACATTTACTGTATACTTATAATATGAATTGCTGCCTAGCTACCTTTCTAGGAAACCATGACGCTCCCCATGGGAAGCATTTCTAGCTGTGACTATCGTTCTGATGAAAATTTCCATCAGGTCTATGACACAGCTTTTGAAACCACCTTTGCTGGTGAAGCATGATTTGCTGAGTGCTATGAAGAAGATGCTCTCAGCAAATTATATTTTGAAGGCTATGGAACAAACATACTATTTTTGCACACTCTATTTTACCTCAAGAAAATGTCATTGTGTGTGCAAAAAATTCCATGTATACAATAGAGGCACATACTACATTTTATAATACAAGCATAAATTAGATATTTTATAACAATCATTGTAGGGTATTGTTCAGCTTCCATTTCTCCTATTTCCATTTTGTCACAAACAGACTCTTAGGAAGAATGCACTGGATTTATATACAGTCAAGTCACCTTATTATGACTACCAGCTAATATCCAGAGTGACCATTGTGTGCAGCATGGACAGCAGCTACACAGACTGAGAGTGTTGACACTATAAACCCGTGACTTAGTCCTCGTTGTGAGGTTTCCAAATTTATAGAAGAATGGACATATGTGCATATCTCAAGGAAAATTGACTCCTGACATCAAGTTGATTCAGAGGCAAAATTCTTTATTTTTGTTAACACATGCAAGTTTTTATATAGGTTGTTTTAAAGGTGTGGTACATTAACACCATCATCATTACTTCATTATTGGATTACAATTTGCAATACCATTTGTTAGTTTAATCATAATAAAATACAATTGGTTACTTCTTAATAAACATACTTAAAATATGTAAGCAGTGACCTTTACATTAGCTTTGTTTTGCATTACTATAAGTACTTAATTTGCATGTCACGAGTGGGTCCGAAGCCCCCCGCCTGGGCTCCGGGCGCACTCGTGCCGCTGCGGCCCCTCTGGCGTCCGGGAACGGTAGCGCCGCGTCCCGTATCCCTGCCTGCGCTCGGCGTCCCTTACCTGACCTCGCTCCTACGTCCCCGTGACTTCCCTGCCGGCCGGTGCGTGCGTCCCCGCGCCTTGGACTTAAAGGGCCAGTGTGCCTATTATTGGGTAAGGCTGGTCGCTGTCCCTATATAACTTCCTGCCTTCCGGTACGCCCCCGCAACATCTTTAGTGCCCTACAGCCTTTAGAGAAAGTGTTTCTTGCATCGAGTCCTGTTTACCGTGTACCGAACCATTACACACCCGTTTCTTGACCACGAACCTCTGCCGCCTGTCCTGACCTCCTGCGTGTCCCCGACTATGCCTACGTCTCACGATTTTGTACCATGCACTGCCTTGGCTGCCACCGCAAGCAAGTCACGCCAGTGAAAGCGACCTGGTATTTTCCCGCCACAGCAAGTCCATCCCGCTTTGTGGCGGGCTCTGGTGAAAACCGGGTTCTACTTAGACTCCGCTCTCTGGTACGGCTTACACCATCGCTTGCGGTGGTCCAGCAAATCCACTACCAGCATCCGTGACAGTAAGATCCGGCCATGGATCCCGCCAAGTTGCCGTTACCTGGTGATTCGGACCTCACCGCAATCGTAGCTCAGCAGTCGCAACATCTCGCACAACAAGCTCAGCAGTTGAATCAGTTGTCCACCATGCTGCAGCAGCTCCTGGCTAACCAACAGCCGCCGACCTCTCTCCCGTGGCGGCGCCTCCGCCAGTATCCAAGGGTTCCAAGCTTCGGTTACCTCTACCCGCCTAGTGTGAAGGGGATCCTAAACTTTGCAGGGGATTTATTACCCAGTGCTCTATGCACATTGAATTAATGGCTGGTCAATTCTCCTCTGAACGTTCGAAGGTGGCCTTCGTGGTTAGTCTACTGTCCGGGAAGGCTCTGGCTTGGGCTACCCCTCTTTGGGACAGGAATGATCCGGTGACTACGGACCTGCTGGCTTTCCTCTCCGAGTTCCGCAGTGTCTTTGAAGAGCCAGCACGGGCATCCTCTGCAGAGACCGCTCTACTGAATCTTCGCCTGGGTGACTCCTCGGTTGGGGACTATGCGGTCCAGTTTCGGACCCTGGCGTCAGAGCTGACCTGGAACGACTCCACCCTGTGTGCCACTTTTAAAAAGGGCTTGTCCGGCAGGGTTAAGGATTCCCTGGCGGCTAGAGACATCCCGTCTTCCTTAAGTGAATTGATCCACCTGGCTACTCGTATTGATGTTCGCTTCGCCGAGCGGCAAGAGGAACTTCGCCAGGAACGTGATCTCGCCCGGCCACGCCGACTGCCCCGCCTGGCCCCGGTATTCCAAAGACCTCAGCTTCCACCTCATCTACCGACCAGTGAAGAGCCCATGCAGGTGGACTGGGCACATCTGTCCGAACAGGAACTGTCCCGCAGAGAAATTGTGCCTCTATTGTGCCAGCCCGGATCACTTTCGCAATGGCTGCCTGCATCGCCCACAGCGGCAGGGAAACGCCCGCACCCCGGCCATGGCAGAGACGCGTCCCTCGGTGCGAACTCTCCCTCTCCCCATCTTTCTATGGAATTAGAGGTCTCGTCTGGTTCTGGACTCGTATTTCGAGTGCCTGCTTTTCTGGACTCCGGCTCCACCGGGAACTTTATCCATGCCACTCTGGTGTCCAAGTATGGAGAAGCCCTTGGTGATATTCTCCGTTAGTGGGGGAGCTCCTTAGTGATGCCATCCGGTACGTGATCAAGCCACTGTCCCTCCACGTGGGGGCCTTACAGAAGGAGAAGATCACCTTTTATGTCCTTCCCTGGTTGTCCTCAGTGATCCTGTTGGGTCTTCCGTGGCTGCAGCTCCACGCCCCTACCCTCAGCTGGAAAACCGGGGAGGTTCTGCGCTGGGGCCACGACTGTCGGAATCGCTGTCTCTCGGTCCCTCGGCCAGGGTGACTCACCCCTCCTCAATGGCCTACCAGTAGAGATGGGCGAATCGATTCTAATGAAGTGGAATTCGTTTAGAATTTCAGGAAAACTTCGGTTCGGAACGAAGTCGAACTTCGGGGTACTTCGGGTGAACGAAGTGTGCTTTTGATTGATAAAATGGCTGCGAGCACATGGCGCTACATGGGGCAAAGCACTCTGGGAGGAAGAAGGTATAGCCTCATGACAGTGCAGGGGTAAGCAATCAGAGCCCGGGAGGATTCGTGACCACCCCCTAAAAAGCCCGGCGCGATCCGGGAGCTCACACCCCTTTCACTGTGCCCCATGGGAAGGGATGCCGCGGCTGATAGTCTTAGAAAAATGATTTTTATATAGCGGGTCCAGCTTGTCTAAAGGACTTTTCTATTTCTTTTTTTTTGGGGTTTTGGGATCTGAAATCCAGTGGGGCGTACTGCAGCGCATTTTCATTCAATATCCAAGTGGATCAAGCCAGTTCCTTTTTGTATTCATTTAAAGAACAGCGTTTTTACAATAAAATACCACTTCATTTTTGGCTGCTCAATTTTTGCCAATTTACTCCAGGGGGTTAATTAAGCGTTGTTTTTCTGGTGTGCTGTCGCCAAAAAAACCGCCCTTTTTTCCGCCAAAATATATAATTTTTCCTGTAGCCTAATTCACAAACAAAGGTTAAAATTTCAACTGTTTCTTGTTGTTGGGTAGAAACACGCAATTGTAAACACGCTACAAAGTACTATTTTTTGGGGGGCCTTTTGGCGCAATTTACATCCAGGGGTTAATTAACGTTGTTTTGCGGTGTGCTACAAAATAAACCTTTTTTAAAAACCAAAAAAAAAATTTTTTCTGTACCCAATTCAAAGCAAAGGGTTTAAATTTAAAAGTATCTCTTTTGGTGGCGTAGAAAACCGCAATTGTAACACGCTACAAAGCTACGTTTAGCGGCTCAATTTCTTTCGCAATCTACTCCCGGCTTAATTCAGCTTGTTTTGCTGGGTGCTAACAAAAAAAAAACCGCTTTTTCCCCCCAAAATAAAAAAATTTTTCCTGTAGCCTAATTCACAAGCAAAGTTAATTTCAACGTATCCTTGTTTTGTGGCTAGGAAACACGCAATTGTAACAAGCGACAAATCTACTAGTTTTTGTGGTCAATTCTTGGCGAATTACATCCCCGGGGGGTTT
>JAODAL010074790.1:0-14238 GCA_025379985.1 Phyllomedusa bahiana
TTTTTCCGGCATTTTTTAAAAGGGGGGGGTAAGCGGGGTTTTTGGGGCTAAAGCGTGGCCCAGGACGGGTAAATCAATGTCCAGTAAAACCCAAAAAGGGGGTTTTGAAAAAACCCCTTTTTTTTTCCGGAAATTTTTTAAAAATGTGGGGGAAAACCCTTTTTTGGGGGCTCTGCTGGGCCCCAAGGACGGGTTTTCCCAATGCCAGTAAAACTAAAATGGGGTTTGGGAAAGACCCTTTTTTTCCGGCATTTTTTTTAAAATGTGGGGGCTTGCGGGTTTTGGGGGGTCATGCTGTGGCCCAGGACAGGTATAGTCAAGGGTCCGTGAAACTAAAATGGGGGTTTGGGAAAACTCCCTTTTTGCGGCTTTTTTTAAAATTGGGGGGGTCTTTGCATTTTGGGGGGGCCTTTGCTCCCTTTTCCGGGAACAGGGATTTCAATGTCCATTTTCCAAGTAACATGTTGGTTCAAATCTTAGGGCCCTTCTGGCAATTTTTTTTTGTGGGTGATGCGGGTTTTAAAGGGTAAGGTTTTGGGGTTTCCGCCCAGGGATTTTTAAAGGGTCTTGATTTTTTTTCCCTGTAAATTTTAAAAAACCTAAGTGGGGTTCCCTAAAAATGTGCACTTTTCCCCTTTTTGACTGTTTTGGATTTTAAATTTCAGCTTCCCCAGCCTTTTTTGGGGGTAAAATAAAGGTTTTGTTGTTCCCCATAGATTTAAGGGTTACGGCATAATCGATGTCACTATCAAAAAACCCTTTATCGATAGGCCCGACTTTTGGGGACAACGTTCGATCTCGATAGCCCAACGCAATCGTCAACACTACTCCTGAAAATTGAGTTTGCAGTGTGTTCACAACCGTCCAAATTTTCCGCCAAGGGTGGCATATTTTTATTGCCATTTAAATTTTTTTTTTTTGGGGATTTTCTGCCCCCCTCCAAACTCCCCACAAATTGGCACATTACAAAGTGGCGCAGCCGATGCAATATGCGCCTAATTTTTAAGTGCGCCTGCTCATACACCTAGAGAACAGGGCTGTGACAGTTTTTGGGGGTGAAGCAAAATAAAAACTGGCGGAAACCCATTGTGCGCCCCCCGTGGGCCCCCAAACAGGGACCAACCTAGCTGTCACGTAGGGCCCCCCCTTTGGGAACTGGGATGAAAAATTCCAGGGTTTAAAAGGAAGGGCCCCCCTCCTGGGCCCCTTTTTAGGAAGGGCTTACCTCCAAAGGGAAATTAATAATTGGGGTCCCCCTTTCGGACACTTTAAGGAAAAAGTAGCTGTTGGTTTAAAATGTGCTTTTCCCCGGCAAGGGAAAATTACTGGCTTTAAAACTTTTTCTTTTATTCTAAACTCATAGTTTCGAGGGCTCAAAACTGCTGACAAACTAGTTTCAGGCTTCCAAATACTATTCCATGTAATTGATAGAAAATGTGATCCCGCAAAAAGCCGTGGTAAAAGATTTTATTCTTTATTTTAAACTTACAGAAATAAAAATAAAAAAAACCCCTTCGTTTGGGGGTACCCAAATTTCCCCTTTCTCCGGTCTGGTTTAGTGTTTCTACTTTTTACTTTTAAAAAAAGGGGGAAAGGGAAAAACACGGGAAATTTTAAAATCATTTCCTTTTTAAACCCCCTTTCATACGTTTTAAAAGTAAATTAAAAGTTTAAAATACAGAAAATTACATTATTTAAAATTTCAATTTTCTATAAAATTGCTTTCCCGAAAATAAGAAAAAGTTAAATATTTAGGAATACTTGATAAAAAATTTTATGTTAAAATCAATTTACGGGTTTTGACCTGTTGGGGGCTCTCGTATCTACTCCAAAATCCATTTGGCCTCACCCAAGTCCGCACTTCTGTTGCCAGTCTCCTCCGGGGCAAAGGGGATGTAATTTGTCTCTTGCCATAATAGGTAAAATATTTTTAAGCTACCCCCGCACGTTTTTCAGTAAAATGTTTCAGCACCTGAAAGGGGAAAAAATTTTGCCTTTTTGGGAAAACCCCGTATGGTTCCGCAAGTGCCCCAAAAATTTTGTTTACGGTTCTATTTCCTTTTACAATAAGGGGCAAAATATTGCTAAACAACATGGTCCCGTAAAACAGTTAATGAAGTGCTGTATCTCGTACTTTTCTATGATGGGAAAATTTTTTTTTTCATAAAAGTTTTTTTCTTTTTTGTGGGAAATTTTCAGATTTAAAAACCCCTTTCTTCCCCCCAAGGGATTTTAAAATTTCCCTTTTTTTGGGGTAACCCAAAAAATTTTTATCTTCCACTGAAAAAAATCGGGGGGTGATATTTCATTACCAATTGTTTATTCTTTTTTGGGGGGTAAAAATAACTCCTTTATCTATTAATTTTTTGCCAAATTTTTATCTTGTCTTTAAAATATTGATGTTTTTGTAAAAAAAATTTTTATTTGATTAAAAAACCTTTTAAATATAAGCTGTTGAAAAAAACAAAAACATTTTTCTTTTACTTAGCCCTTATTTTAAAATGGATAATTATTATCATTTCGATATAATAGAGTTTCTTGAGTCATATTTGTTACTTTTTTCAAGGCATTGTTGATTATCTCATCTTTATACCCTCTATTTTTTTAATCTGTGGACGATATTATCCTTTTCTTTAATAAAATCTGATTGTTTGGTACATGCTCTTTTGGCTCTCATAAATTCCCCCAATGGTATAGAATTGATAGTATGTTTTGAATATGCACTTTCAGCCCTGAGTATTGTGTTTCTACTTGTGGGTTTCCTATACAACAAGGTAATAACTTTAGATTTTTCAACATCTCCCACAAGTTGCATGTCTAGAAAGGAAATTTGACAAGTGCTATACTGATACGTAAAACGTAAATTACAATAATTGGGTTGATGACGAGAAAGAAATTTGTTTCTCGATTTAATACAAGGTTATAAATAGTTTTTTTTTTTTTTTTTTTTTTTTTTTTGTAACTTGTATAAATCCAACAGACAAAATTTCTTAATCTGAAATTTTGTAAGATATATCTTTACTCTGTAATATGGTGTTGTATAGAACCATATGGTAGCACAAAGAATAACTATGGCGCTGCAGTATGGAAATATAGACATCAACTCATAATACTGCCAGTAAACTATCTAGCTATACACGTAGTAAGTGAGAGCCACATCATTTCCTTACATGAAGTAAGCATTCAAAAATGGTTAGGAAATGCTGGGACTGTGCCAGCAAGTAAATTCAGGCTTTCTGGGGCAATTGTGCCAGAATTCTGGTGTACAAGCTGTACACCACATTTATTATGTGTTTTAGACAGTTTTGGACACTTCTGTGCCTTTTCTGACAAAAGGTTGCATGACCTCACTAAAAGAGGCATGGCCTCCCTGGAAGTGTGTGTGACATAACGTGCAACTCCAAAAAATGCATCAAAATTTTGCGGCAATTAATGGAATAGACTAAGCCCCAAAAATCCAATGGGAACACTTAAGGCCACAGTAGAAAACGGGTAGGTCAAAATTCACTTTGTGCCCATAGCACCAATCGGTGTCCCCTCATTTAATATAGGCTCTTAAAAAAGGGGCCCCGATTGGTTGCTAGGCAACAAGGGGGAATTTTAGACCAAAACAGTTTTCATACATTTGCCCGAGACTAAACATTTAAACATGTCCCCTTTTTATCAATTTTAAAATTAAAAAATCATATATTTTTTGTTTAACCAGTTGTCACATTTTTTTGGGGACATGTCGCAATTACTAAGAAAACATTTTGGTCACAGGTGTCAAACACAAGGCCCCGGGCCCAAATCCGGGCCCTTGTCCTTGGTTATCCGGCCCGGCACTTGTTGCTGGGCTGTGCCCGCAGGGCTGCTTCTTTAGGAGACAGAGCAGACAGCAAGGCAGCACAGCCGTGAGCTCAGGAGGCGGGGGCCCGGGAGCTCCATGCACATAAAGACCAACTGCCTGGGTCCGCCTGCTCATTCTCCAACCCGCCCCCCTGCAGGGGCCCGGCAGGACGCTGACAGAGGAAACTTCCCCCGTCTGGTTAGAAGATACCTCTCCTGCGGAGATCTTCTAATTAGGGGGGTAAGTGGCTTCAAATACGGGGGCCCCTTCCATTTATCCTCAACCCCCAAACCCCAGGTCTTACTAGTTAGCCGCCCCCCTCCCTGGGCCCCCCATCTACCCCCTTTCCCCCCTCTCTGGGCCTCCACAATCTGGCCTGCCTCCCCCCTGGGCCTTCACCTCTGGCCTGCCTCCCCCCTGGGGCCCCCACCCCTGGCCTGCCTCCCCCTTTTTGGGCCTCCACCAAACTGGCCTGACTCCCCCCCGTGGGCCTCCACCATCTGGCCTGCCTCCCCTGTGGGCCTCCACCATCTGGCCTTTCCTCCCCCTCTGGGCCTCCCCCATCTGGGGCCCCAAACCCCCCCCTCTGGGGCCCCCTCCATCGGCCTGCCTCCCCCCCCTTTGGGCCTTTACAATCTGCCCGCCTCCCCCTCTGGGCCCCCACCATCGGCCTGCCTCCCCCGTGGGCCCCCACCATCTTTGCCGCCCTCCCCTGTGGGCCTCCACCAAACTGGCCTCCTCTCTCTGGGGGACCTCCACCATAAGGGCCCACCTCCTTTCCCCTCTTTGGGGGCCCCCACCCCCCTATCCCGCCCCCCCACTGTGGGGGCCCCCACCCCTCGGCCTTCCACCCCCCTAAAGGGCCTTTTACCCTGGCCGCCTCCCCCCCTGGGCCTCCACCATCGGGCCCGCCCCCCTTGTGGGCCCCCCACCCTGCCTGCCTCCCCCACTGGGCCCCCACCATCTGGGCCCGACCCCCCTCTGTGGGGGCCCCCACCCTCTGGGCCCTGCCTCCCTCTTTTGGGGCCCTTTACCACTGGCCCCTTTCCTTTCCCCCTCTGGGGCCTTCCCCCCCATTTTGGCCCCTTCCCCCCCATTTTGGGGCCTTTACCCCCTTTTTGGGCCCGCCTCCCTCGTGGGGCCTTCCAAACCCTCTGGCCCGCCTCCCTCTCTGGGCCTCCACCAACTGGCCCTGCCCCCCTCTCCCGGGCCTCCAACCCTCTGGCCCTCCTCCCCTCTTGGCCCTCCAAACCCTCTGGCCTTTTCCCCCCCTCTGGGCCCTCCCAAACCCCTGGCCTTCACCCCCCTCTGGGCCTTTTACCATCTGGTCGCCCCCCCTTTTCTGGGGGGTCCCCCCATCTGGCCCCCGCCTCCCTCCTGGGCCTTCACCATCTGGCCTTGGGGGCCCCCATCTCGGCCTCCACCATCTTTCCGCCTCCCCCCGTGGCCTTCCTCCATCGGCCTGCTTCCCTCCTCTGGCCCCCTCCTCCAATCTGGCCCCCAAACCCTCCCGCCTGGGCCTCCCACCAATCTTTGCCTTCCTCCCCCCCCTGGGGGGCCTCCCCCCTTCCCCTTCCTTTATTCCATTTAAAAGGGCCTGGATTTAACAAAAATACTGGGACAAATGAAACTAACCCTTTTAAAGCTCTCCCTTTTACCCCCTTTTAAAAAGAAGGTACAAAATTTAAAAAGTTTTCAAAATTTTGGGTTTGACCCTTTAAAAAAAACGCCGAGGGGGGCCGATGTTTGGGGGCCCGGGGAAAACCCCAAATTTTTAACACCCCCCCGATTTAGGTGATAATAAATCTACCCTTTTTTTTTTTTTACTGAGAATACAAATTGAATTTAAATTTAGGTAAAATACAAAAGTGCATTCCAAAAAAAGTAAAAATTTTGGAGCAGGACAGAAAGAAGAGTTTTTTCTTTTTGTTTTTTAAGGGTCTAAAAGTATTTGTTTGGGGTTAAAAGCTTTTTATTTAAAAAAGTGCTAAATTAATACGCACTTTGGGGTGGTCCGAACTCTATGCTGGAGTCTCCAGACACTGTCGATGTGTAAAATGTTTGTTTTCGCCCCCTCTGTAAGGGTTGGTAAGGCGTGGTAATTCTCATAATTATGAACTATGCGTAAGATATTAGATAATACATACAACCACTAGCAAACATAATAGATTCGCAACATATAGATGATGATCAACCAGCTTTTTTAACTCAATAGTAAATACTCAAACTGCAGATATCTTAATTTTTATCTAATAGATGTGTATTTTGACTTCATGAAACACCCAGGGGCGTAACTACCAGGGTAGCAGATGCAGCAGCTGCCCCGGGGCCCGGGCCCTTGGGGGGGTCCAGGCCTCAGGGCAGCAGCTAACATGTCTGCTACCCCATTAGTTTGGCTCCTGCGCCCACCGGAGCATACTAGTTCACTGCTGGCGGACGCGGAGCTCCGAGCACTCAAAGTCAGGACTGGCCGGAATTAGCAGAGCGTCTCCGCTCTGCTAATCAGCCTGCGCTGGCCCACAGTGCTGACGTGGGCTGCGCGATGATGTCACATCGCGCGGCCTGCGCCGAGCACAGACTGCCAGGGAGCAGAGCTGCGAGCGAGAGCCCGGTACGTAACTGATTTCTTATTTTTTTAATATAAATGAAGCCCCCTGCCAGCCTATATATTGCCCCCTATAGCCCGGCCTGCCTATATATTGGCCCCTATAGCCTTGTCTGCCTATATATTGGCACCTATAGCCCTTCCTGCCTATATCTAGCCCCTATAGCCCTGCCTTCCTATATCTAGCCCCTATAGCCCTGCTTTCCCATATATATGACCCCTATAGCCCTGCCTGCCTATATATAGCCCTTATAGCCCTGCCTGCCTATATATAGCCCCCCAAAGCCCTGCCTACCTACATGTAACCCCTATAGCCCTGCCTGCCTATATAGAGCCCCTATAGCCCTCCCAAAGCCCTGCCTGCCTATATATAGCCTCCCCAAAGCCCTGCCTATATATGGCCCATATAGCCTACCCTATGCCCTGCCTGCCTATATATGTATGTCCCCTATAGCCTACCCTATGCCCTGCCTTCCTGTATGGGGCCCCTATAGCCTACCCTATGCTCTGCCTACCTGTATGGGGCCCCTATAGCCTACAATAAGCCCTACCTGCTTACATATATGGCCCCTATAGCTACCTAAACTCTGCCTTCCTACCTATATGGCCCCTATACCCTGTCTGCCTATCTATATGGGGCCCTATAGCTACCTAAACTCTGCCTGTCTATATGGGGCCCTATACTCTACCTAAACCCTGCTTGACTGCCTATATGGGGCCCAATAGCTACCTAAACCTGGCCTATCTAAACCCTGCCTGCATAAATGGACCCCATATAGCCAGGGAGGCATGGAGTGAGGTTTTGGAAAAGTGTGGATTCTAAGATATTTGTGTTTAAATCTCCAGGGACAAGTGGTCGGGAGAAATCATCATGGCGGTCTGGACCAGATGCAGAATAAAAGAGAAAGTCAACCAATCATCAGAGAAACATCACCTGTGAGTCACAAGATGTAACTACACGTTAATCACCTATGTCTGCACAGGCTGTGTACCCTGGTGGCTACCACTATATGGTCACTCTATGGTGGTTATATACAGTCTGCAGAGTCTGTGTATACTAGTATATAACACTATATGGCGGTACCATTGGTCTTTGTGTACTGATCAGTAACAGTGTAGAGGTATTATTCAGTCACTTTGTGGTGGTAATTTGTGGTCTTGTTCTGGCAATATAATTAGGTCCATATGTAGTAGTGTTATTGGTAATATTGGTTTTGGTATAGTGGATTTGTTTGGTAGCAGAATGATAGTGAGATGTATGGTGAGGTATTTGCCCTTTGTATTATCTACATCATTTAACTGCATTAAACCAAGAAAAAAGAGGATTTGATACCAAAAATAAAAAATATATAAATCTTTATTCATAATTAAATATAAAATTCAAAAACAAAAAATACAAAGAACAAAGAAAAAGCATAACTAAATAAACAACAAGATGACAAAACTAACAAACAATGGGACAACAACAAGCAGAGTCAATCATAAATATTATCATAAATTATCACTAAACATGATTGTATTAGTACCTATGACTAGGATATATAGTACATAATGAAAGTATAAAGATCAAAATATAGCATAAAAGTCAATTACCCATAGTAGGGGACTCAAGACTTGCTTGCACTCGCAGGGGTTGCGAGTTTAATGGTTTAATGTAGTATTCTGAGTGGTATTACCAGTTTATTATCTTTGATGGTTTTGTATGAAAACCTGGTCCAATTTATCTTCGAGTCCTCTGTGTGTTAATTATCTAACTGCATGTCCTGGTAAATGTTCGTGGGAGGGGAGGTGGGAGGGGGAGGTGGTAGAGGGCCCCATCCAAAATGCTATGGGACCCATGCTTCGCTAGTTACGCCCCTGGAAACACCAACAGGTAAATTAGTTTAAAGGCGTTCTCTCACCATGCAGTTTTACAGTCACAGGCAGATATTCTTTTACTCTGCCTTTGCCAGGCTGCGAGTGGTTCTATAGCAGTGATTAGTATATTTAGCATATTCAGGAGTGAAAACAATTGCCTATCTGAAAACAAAAGCTAATCTTTTTAGGGATAATCTGTCTCCTCTCTGCTCTAATCAGTTAGTAGAGATAAAGACAATAACCAGAGAAACCTGTGTGCACTTAGAGCAGACAAAATCTCCTTAATAAGGTAAGATAAAAATGTATTTGGAAAAAGTCTTCAGTTACCTGTCCCTATATTTTGAAAGCTAATCTTTGTAGTGAGGAAACCCCTCTAATTAATGGCTGATCAAGTGATTTTTGCCTGTGGTAATATACAATGACTTTTAAATTTGCCTCTGTGAAACTGACACCATTTCCACAAGGACAATAACAACTAAAAATACTAATTCTAAATAATTCTGATAAAGTCTCTATACAGTCTAAAATGCAGGCCAGCAATCAATCCTATAAATAAAATTATTTGACATATCCAGTCTCAGACATAAAAATGTGTCATAACATAGTGGTTGAGAATTTCGAGCTCAAGCTGTTAAAATCCAAGCTAAACAGATTTTAAGACCATGCAGCATTTGAGGGAGAAAGCATGTTTTCTGTTATTGGACTGACACTTTGACACCTGGATTGACACTTCTGTAGACTAACAGTACATTTCTCTTAATTGACACGCCATGGTCAGCTACACTTACAATTATACCCTCTTCCAATGCTATTTAAAATATAGCTTTGCCCAGTGTTTTTATAAAGTATTAGGTAGTATTAGAATAAAATTAGCTTCACTTTCTGATCATACTTTCCGCTACAACATACAACAATGCATACATGTGATGTTCTAGAATGCGTTCATGTGTATGATTTCTAAGAAGCGTGCAAAATGATACCATAGAAAGAAACAAAACTGAAATCTTATCCTGTAGTGATCGAATTCAATTAAACTGACGGGTGACCCTATTTTCAACAGGGAGCTCTTATACACTCCCGAGTTGGCTGAGTTAGAATTGAAGGTGTGTTTTTAAATTGGATCAATTGTACTCAAAAGCGAGAAAGTTAGCTGTGATGTAAGAAAGTAATCATCCTCATATTCCTATCATTTAGAATTATCTTCACAGACGGTTTTAAAAAGACTGATTGCAGGGGTATTCTCGTAATGCCAACTGTCATGTGAATGGGTGAAAAGTTGCCATTATGATAAATCCCCAAATCTCACAAAAATCAATCTAGTTTAGATCCCAATGTTGCCTTAAATTACAATGGATTTAGGATACAAAATTTTCGCCATGCAATGGTCTTTCCTGGAACATTGTATGTTGAGTGTGGGTTCCAGAAACAATGTCACAGACACTGATACAGCTAATATTCATAAATATTAGACTAAGGTCTACTATTCTCTCTCTACAGTACAGTGCAGTACTACATGTCCTGTACTACTCTTACATGTATTAGTGAGGTGCATGCAGTGATTGGCGGTCTGGCAGCACCTCTCTACAGTACAGTGTGGTACTAAATGTCCTGGACGCCTTTACATGTCCCCAGGTGAATGCTCCTTAACACCAAGTGAGAGCCCTGTTTTCCTTTTCTAACCCCATAACTATATGCCCCAAAAACTCTGCCCAAAAAAAAAAAACGTTTTCAATTTCAGCAGCTTTTTTCTGACTTGCTTTATCTGCACTAGTTATCTGATTCATTTTCTTTTACTCTTTATTTTCTTTCATTTTGCATTATGTTGGGTGTCACATTTTGGGGCCTCACAACCAATTACCAGTTTTCCATAGAGTGATGGTTTCTACAATGGTTTCAACATATAATGGTCGTCCCAGAACCAATAAATATTGTTTTTTGAGGGACCAGTGTAACTTTGTTACAATTTAAACATCATTGAAGAAATCATGATTTAAAACAATATATCCAGGAGGCAAATGATAGATAGATTTAATAATCATTTAAAGGGGTTGTCTTAACACAGATATTCATCAGCGCGGCTAAACTCAGAACTCCCATTCAAGCTTAGAAGAGTTCCCCAACAAATTTTCCCATTTAGCACGGAGAGGTTTTGAGGTTTGTTTAGGAAATAGGTGCTGGTCCTAGAGGGTACTGAGCTTTTGTGACGTTCCTAAATATGCACAAGTCTGTAGTGGACAACCATTTAACAAAGGGAATGTTAAAATCAATGAAAACAAACCCCAGATAGCACATTTTTTTTTCACATTCTTTTTTGCCCGTGGTTGTGCCATGCTTAGAGGAAAAAAAAAATTATTTGATCTCTTGTTATTTTGAAAAGTTTTTTCCACGACAAAGACAGAAATCTTTTTTTTAAGGTAGGTTAATTTAATAAAAAAGATAGAATACCCAAAATTAAAACCCGAAACTCCCCCTTGTAAAAATTTTAAATAAATGATTTGCATTTTGCTGAAGAAAAAGATTTGATCCCCACCAAACCTTTAAAAGGTTCAGCCCTACAGACCATTAAATGCCCAAATCAACTCGTTACCTGCTTTAAAAGACGCGTCTTAAAAGCATTTTTTAAAAAGACTCCTGTCTGAGACTCAATACAAATCAACCTCACAGATGGCAAGACCAAAGAGTTTTTCTGGGGGTTTCAGGGAAAAGACAAAACCGACAAAGCGGGAATGGGTACAAAACCATAAAAAAACCCCTAGGTAAAGGAGACAACTGTTGGTAAATAGAAAGAAAATGAAGAAATACAAAAGACGTCAATTGACACATCGGGGCACCATGCAAATTCCCCTGTGGGGTATTCTGCTGGGGAAGGGTGAGGACAGCCAAAAACAGCGGGGAAACTTTTTAAATGATCTCAAGCAGCGGGGACCCAGTCCCCAAAGAAACCCAGGGTAACACTTTATGTCGTCAGGTTTAAAAATTCTACGTCCCCGCAAGGTTCACCTGCCAAAAAGGGCACATGTGCAGGCCTGTTGAAGTTTCCATGAACACCTAATAAATTCTGTAGTGATTGGGAAAAGGTGCGTTTCAAAAAGACAAAAATTAATCTTTGGCATTAACTCAAGTTGCGATTGGAAAAAAAAATGGGGGCCTATACCCAAAGAACACTGCCCCCATTTCAAGCATGGAATTTTGAAACTTATGTTTTGGGGGTGTTCCCGCTCCGGGGCACGGGACTACTTCCCCGCAAAAGGGGAGAATGGATGGACCCTTTCCCAAAAATCCTGGGGAAAACCTCATTCCCCCACCAGGACAAAAAAAAAATGGGTCAGGAGGGTTTCCTAAGACAATACCCAAAACATACGCCAAGCAAGAAAGGATGGCTCAAAAACAACAATTAATCATGGGTGGGCCCAGCTAGTCTCCAGACTTTAAACCCCTCGAAATTTTTAGAGGGGGGTTGAAGCTCTATTTTCCCAAATGACACCTCAAAAACTTTAAAGGGTTTAGAGATGTCGCATAAGGATTGAAACAAAATTCCTCCGAATGCATGCAAACCTCATCAAATACAAAAAACCCCGTTTCTGTGCTTCCAACAGGTTTTTCCCCCAAATATTAAGTCTTTTTACCAGAGGATCAAAAGCTTTTTTCTCAATGCAAAATAAATAAATTATTTATTAAACAAAGTATTTTCTGAATTTTTTTTTTGGATATTTCCCATCTCCAATGTTAAAAAAACACCCTTAAAATTGTAGACTGCATGTCTTTGCCCAGTGGCAAATTCACAATCAGCGGGGGATAAAATAATTTTTCCTTACTGTTACCCTTTTGACGAGTGGATTAGTAGTCTTTTCATGACCAACAAAGTGTGTTTCTTCTGAATCTTATACTTTCAAAATGAAACATTTTAATGACAGATGGGTGTGTTTAAAGATGTTCTACATGTTTTAATGATGTGGGTCATGTGGAATAAACCCTTTGAGATTTTGGGAGAAATACGCCAACAGTTATTTTATCATTATTTTTTTAAAGGGCCTAAACTCCAGGGCTCATACTTTTACTATTAGTAAGTTGAAAAAACCAATGTCCACATTTCAACCGGGGTGGAAAATGTGGGTAAAGGGAGGGGAAAGGAGTTTAACCAATTTCCCTACTATGAATGCTTTAAAACCCAAAAGGGCAAAAACCCAATCGTTTGGGGAAAGTTTTATTTCTGATCCCAAATTGCCATCAGACGGGGCTAGATTTTTTATTGGTACATCGTTAAATATTCTTTAGTTTCAGGATTATCTAAGCCTTCTTGAAACTCGCAATTTTTTTGCTGTGACCCCTCCTCAGGAGGAATCCATAGATTACATTCTCAAGTGAAAAACCTTTCACCTCTGG
This sequence comes from Phyllomedusa bahiana, assembly GCA_025379985.1. Lineage (NCBI taxonomy): Eukaryota > Metazoa > Chordata > Amphibia > Anura > Hylidae > Phyllomedusa > Phyllomedusa bahiana. Next base: position 12,675 of record JAODAL010074790.1, read on the forward strand.
AATTGAGGGTGAATGATAAATTTCTGGCACGATGATCAGTTAAAAATCATTTAAAGGTAGTATAGACTGCCCCAGAAGTATAAATTTGTTTTTTGCATTCATACATACGGGCCGTCTAGCTCCAATAGACAACTCAGGCTCGGGCAACCCAAAAACTTGGTCTGCTGTTCAACGTTCTACGCCAAAATTTTGATGTAAAAAGAATCAAAATGTTTTTAACTCTACTAATGGGGAACACCCCCCTTAGAACCTAAAAGGTGTCTTTGGGGGTATTGGGGCCAAAAATTTTGGAGTACTTTTCATCATCTATAAACTGGTCTACACAGTTTTTTTGATCGAATTCTTCGCAACCCCTTCATAATGTCGCCCGAATCTTTTTTTCTCCACCCGAATGCCCCTTATCTTTTGAGGGGGCTTTACATGAAATAATTTTTTCCCCCATACTTTTTTGGGGGACCTTTAATAACTTAATAAACAATAGTCCCCTGGACCGTCTTTCTAAAAACTAAATAAGTTAAATTTCCCTAACCTCCCCATAAAAGATGCCCCAAACCCCCTTTTTAAAAGTTTGTTGTCGTTTTTGGGACTCTCCAGCCCTTTATACCCTTTTCCCTAAAAACGGACCCAAACTGAACACTTTTCCAAAGTGGGGCCGCAACATGTTTTATACGCAGAAAAATTTACATCTTTCCCATGGACCTGCCTCTTAAATACACGCCAATTTTTTTGATTGCCTTTAAGGCAGGTTTGACACGCAGCTTTTTTGTAGTCTTGATCTAAATCGGGAATTAAATATAAGATTTTGTTAGTATTTTTATATTTGGTGGATAAACCCCCCTTAAAAAATATTGTGGTGACAAGAAGGTTCTGTAAGAAGAAAAAAAAAACAGGGATATGTTTTTTATCATATTATATTTACAATCTAAACATTTAATTGCCCCCAAAAAATTAACACAAGACGTGCAGCTAGAGTTCAAGAGACAACACTATTATAATGCTTCATGCTATTCAGGCAATCTTAGGTTTTTTTTTAGCTGAAAATAGGAATTGCTAGTAGGAGACTGCAATTGGACTACAAGATAGTATTCTGCAGGAGTAAGGAGTGACACACTCCATTGGCTATATAAAGGACTGCTCATTCACTTGACAAATTATAGGAATGAGGGGAAAACCATAGACAAATATAATGTAAAAAACTAATGATTTATCTTTGCGTGTATATTTTTTATCAGCTAAATCTGCACAGTTTTTGCTTTTTTTATCTTCACCAGTAAAAATAAAAATTCCTTAAGCCTCTGACCACTCAAGCACTCTTAGGTATTTTCATCTGGTAATAGTAACTGCTAGTAGGAGACTGCTAATAAACTGAAAAGTATTCAAGGGGTTTTTCACACGGCAACTATAAAAAGCCGTTGGAAAAAATGACATATTTTAAAAACACAGTTTTTTACTTGGTTTTGCAGTTTTTTGTGGATTTCGGCTGGTCATTTAACTGTACTAGAATCCGTCGTAATGCGGCAATTTCGAAATCTGACAATAGAAAATCCAAGCTGTGTAGAAAAAG